>APFE030274193.1:0-16715 GCA_000404065.3 Pinus taeda | reverse complement strand
TTATACATTTTTTTCTTTTTAATTTAACCTATTGAAAAATGTTATATTGAAAAGATTAAGATTTATAACTACAATATTTGAATTTCTTATTATTAATGGTTTCATTATTTTCTAACATTTATTTTCAAGATTTATATTTAAGCAAAAATAGATTAATTGTATGATGAATTTGTTATTGAATAATTTTCGAGAGATACTCTAAATAGTACTTAAAGATAATTTAATAGAATGCATGTTTGAAACCATATTACTATAGTAGAATTGAAAGTTTAGTTATAGAAAAGGCCATCATATACTAATTATAATATTGTTGATATTATTAATTTGATTTTCTTATTTTATGTTTTAATAACTAAGCTTTAATATAACTTGTGGTAGTTATTACTCATGTTAACAAAATATAACTATGTTCATTTCCTAATATTTATGTACTAATTAGCCTAAGGCTTCCTATTTCAAATTAAGGTGGATGAAGATCTGTTACATTTTTTATTTTTGTAATTAATGATCTAGATTGATTTTCAAGAGAATATGCTCAACATATGCTTTTTATAAATATGTTAGAGAGCTTGTTAGGTTGTGTTGACTTTTAATAAAATTTAAAAAATTGGTGCCCAAATAGGAAGTAAGATCCTTGTGGCTTCCAACCCACTAATTTCCTAGGGATTTTCAAAGCATACCTAATTTTAGAAAAATTGTCTTATATCTTAGTTGTAAAGGATAGAAACTCTTCAACGCTTATATTTTTTTTATCAAGGGCTAAGATTCTTAAAGGTTAAGTAAAATCAAAGTTAATAATAATATTTTTGTTGCAATAGTTTTTTTTGTTATATATTTATCAATTGTAAATGCAAATGAGGCATTAGGTTATATCAACAACATTAATATTTTTAATGTAGTTGTGCTAGTTTAATGTCTAATTTAGGATGGTATTGCCTTAAAATTATTATTATTCTTTTTATAATACTTTTACTAAAAAAAAGAAAAATAATACGCAATGTAAATATTAATAGATTTGATATATGTTTATAGGCAAAATGCAATATAGTAAATTGGGTCTGTTTATTATTAACACTTTATTATTAAAATCATTTTTAAAATTTACAAAACTCTAATTCATTTAAATTCTTTTTACAAATTTACTATTACATTTAAATAAAATAAAAATTCTTTTGTCTATTTTTCTTAAAAATTGGCATAATAACAAGATCCATTAAGACTTAGTTTGATTTGGTTATTATTGTCAATCCAATCCTGCACTACATTGAGACCCAAATATTTAAGGATCTGACAACAAAATTAGGGCAAAAATAACTATCAGGTTTTAAAATAATATATTATATAAATATATAATAATATATTTTTATATAATAAATGGAGATTTAAATAATTCTCTTAAAATATAATTTAAAAATTATATTTTTAATAATAAATCAAGTAGCCGTAAAGAACAATTATTGAATTTTAAAAATTTAAATCTTAAATTTATTAATATTCAATTTTAATTATTAATATATTTTAAGTGGTTAAATTATAATACCAAATAAAAATTAAAATAAATTTAATTAAAACATATTGAAGTATACTTTTAATTACCCACCAGCTCGATAACAAAATGATCTATAACCCTACTAGTCTCCATTAAATGTATATCACACATACCATTTCAACCAAATAAACTAAAAATCTATCTGCATGCAATTCAGATATACACATCAACACTAACACACCACCAGTTAACTTTTGTTTAAATATAATATATCTCATTAATTTTTTTTATATAATCCATAAATATATATACCTCTTTAAGAAAATCCATAAAATAGCACTGGCGGTGCTCTATGAGGTCACTGAGATCCAACCCCACTTAAGGTCAAAAGTGAATTGTTCCTTAGATGTGACTGGTGTTGCTCTTATGATTATGACTTTGACTGTATGT
Organism: Pinus taeda; assembly: GCA_000404065.3. Taxonomy (NCBI): domain Eukaryota; kingdom Viridiplantae; phylum Streptophyta; class Pinopsida; order Pinales; family Pinaceae; genus Pinus; species Pinus taeda. The sequence goes on along the minus strand of APFE030274193.1, from coordinate 14,776 downwards.
CTAATCGTTTTGACCTAATATGATTTGCTGGTGTACCTCTGCAAACATCAAAGATCAACCTCTAAAAGGAAACCTTAAACTAATAGTGGATTCAAACAAATAAAATTTAGCCCTTTTCCTACAACCAAAAATCATCATTAGCCAAATGTCATATACCAAAATTTAAGTTATTCCTGTTTAGATTTTCTACTGAAATAAAACACATAAAGTCATAAAGAGATCCTCCAATTTGATTAAGTCTGATTATGTCCTTTGTCCCTGTCCTTAGCATGTCTGCTACAAATTTATGACTGAAATTTATTAAATGTTATGTTGGGTACAAAGCAAACAATAATATCTTCAATGATATTTCTATTGAGATTTGTTATATGTTAAATTTTCAGTCTATGGAGTACAAAAGTGTGATCATATCCATTGTCCTTAATATGTGTCCTCCAAAATTGTCATTAATGTCTATTATATGTTAAATTTTCAGTCTATGGAGTACAAAAGTGTGATCATATCCATTGTCCTTAATATGTGTCCTCCAAAATTGTCATTAATGTCTATTATATGTTAAATTTTCAGTCTGCATATAAATATTCAGACTACATATTCAATAGATATGATATGAGTTACAAAACAATAATAATATATTGTAATGTGATCATATCCTTTGACCTTAGTATATCTAAGACTTATTATATGTTAAATTTTCAATTTACATATACATTTTCACTGCCTCTTTAGTAGATAGTACAAAAGAAATGATCTGGAGTTTGTAATTTTATATTCAATGATATCTGGGACAACGAAAAAAGAGCCATCTCATTGTAATTAAACTTTGCAATATAGTATTTATTTATATTTTAAATATAAATTAGTTATATTAAAAATTATAATAAAAAATTAAAGAAGGATGAAGGTGTAATAATTGGTTTTTTTGGTAAATTTAGTAAAAATTTAATTTATTATATAATAATGTAGACGATATATAATATTGGATAAGGGATCTTTTTTTTACTATCATTAAATTTTTTAATATAATATATATAGACATTATTTTTCTCATATTATTTATGGAGCTTTATAGACTTGCTCAATTGTTGCTAAGGTTTCTTTAGCCGCCTAATGCAGTATTTTTGTCTTTAATTGAGATTTGGTTTCACGATCTGTGTGACCATTTGAAGCCTACATCAAGTGGCATATGATCTCCTATTAAAGTCTTCACTGCACCAGTGCTTAGGGCATTCGTTGCCCCACTTCATATATATGTAGTTCTTTGAAGTATTCATGTCACCTCCCCTTGGTCATGCTATCGTGTTTGCATCTAGTGCGGGTATGAAGATCTAACCTACGTTGGTTGAAAATACTTATTGTTTTATGGGTCGCCCTTATAATGACTCCCCCAAACAAATTCGTGAAAAAGGTAGAATCAAACCCTTCTTTAGACCTGGGGTTCTCCTCCTCAGCGAAAAGGAATGTAGTAATATTGAAGGAAAATTGGTTATTGAGAAAGTTTACGGGCATTTGGCCAAGTTTTGAAGGCATTGAAGATTGAGTTTTGATAACTAGATAAATCATGAACCCAAGAGCATTTTCTATTGTGAAAATGGGTATTATGCATTTCTCTTTGAAAATCAGGAAGTTTAAGACCAAGTCCATAAATTAAGTCCTTATTCATGGATATTAGAGGTCTATTTCTCACTCATTAGTCTCTGAACTTTAATTCCATGATAGAAATTCCATTTGCACCTATGTGGGTCAAATTTCCTTTTATCCCTCTTCTTTGTTCGAGTAAAAGCATTTTTAAGGCCATAGGAGATAAATTGGATAGATTTATTTCTTGTGATATGGATCATGGGAACATTTTTTCATATGCCAGAATTTGTGTAGAAATGGATTTCTCAAAAGGCCTCCTAGAGGTGATTCAACTAAATCTAGATGGATGGTCTCACCTCCAAGCTCTGGAATATGAATAGATTCCTGTCAAATGCAATTTGTGTCATGAGCATGGAAACTTTAAGATATTGAAAATATCCAGTCTCTTGAAGTTCCCTTAACCCATCACCTCCAAAAGAGAAAGGAAAAAATAAGCAAGGATTCACTATAGTTAAAAGGAAACACAAGAAGCACAAAAACAAGAAGAAGCAACCATATAAGGTTGAATCTCAACAATAACCCCTTTCTAAACATAACTTTGAAGTTCTAAACGTTCCCGAGGTTGAAGATGCAACTTTAGAGGAAGAAGGTGAAAACCTTGAGTCCCAAGTGAATCAATGAAATAATCTTGTTACGAAGGGCCCTCCTAATTCCAATGATGAAGAATAACATATCAAGACCCTCCCAGGAAAACTCCTGTGGTGGGAAAGATTTCCCCAAAGGTTCCTCCTACTTTAAAAGATGAGGAAGTTGGTAAAGGGGGCGAGATGTCCTCCTCTTCTCCCCCTTCCTATTCAGATGTCCTTAAAAAAAACACTCCTCCCCATTGATAACGAGAAGCAAGAAAGATCACAGTAGAAAGAACTTCAGTCCAGACTACCATGGGCCAAGTGTTGGGCCCATCTTTTAGCAATTTATAGAAATGTTTTATTTCTGCATTTTCTTGTGCAAACAATTTGTTAAAATTTACATGCTCTCATGAAGCAAGAGTAAAAATCAGAAATATCAGATTTGGAACACTGCCCTCCCTGCTCTTATGGGAGGAGGATGGTCTATTAGTTTTCTTATAAAAGCATAATTAGTTGAAGCTAGTTTAAAGGGTCCACCTGAAAGAGATCATATTGTAACTCATTTCCTAAATCACTGTTACATCGAAACACATATTTTAATATATAAACTCTACTTTTATATCTATATCATATATATTATAAATTATACACCTTAATATTATAATATTATAACATAAACTTTAACCAAACACCACCACACACACATATATATATAGTTATTATAAACATTAAAAATATTAAAAATAAATAAATAATACTAAAATAAGTACATTTTAAAAATATATATAAAAGTTAATAAGTAGTTTTAGTTAAATAAATTAAAATTTGGTATTAGTAAAATTTATAATATTTAGCCGATATAACTAATTACATTAAATTTATATTTATTTATTTGAGAATGAATAGATATAATTAATATTCCATTTAAATATAATTAATTATTCTTTATAAAATTTAGTAAAATTAAATAGTATAGTGTAGAATTAATTTAATTTTTTTATGTATTTATTAATGTTTTTAATTAGATTATTGTACTATTTATTTTAATTTTTAAATCTTTTAATTTTTATGATGTTATCAGTATTGAATTCACAACATCAAATTTTTCTTCTAGATATCTATATGAACAATAATTTGAGGATGTATTCAAGCTTCTGTGATCCATAATGAATTAAACAAAGTTTTTCAGTAGAAATTATATGAGAGAATTTTTTAGCCAATGCTTTTCGAACCAACAAGTGTGGTTCATCATCAGAATCAGATGAAGAGGCAGACCATGGCAAAGGCTTAAATAGAGAGCAATGTAGAGACATAATTTCAAAAGTCTCTACATCGTTTTAGAAAATCCAGATCTGTCTTCAACTTAGAAACCCTTACGCAAGACCGTTCAAAGTGATGAACTTTAATAGCAGTGGCCCTTCCATATAGGATAGTAATTTCTATATTCAAGCTTCAAATTCTCTCATGTGATTTCTACCAAAAAACTTTGTTTAATTTGAAAATAATTTTTAAATTAATTAAATACCTTGAAGATAGTTTCTAAATTAATTAGATGCCTACTGTATGTAAAATAAAGAAGAAATCATCATTTATAAACCTGATGTGAGTGAAAATCGTGTTGCAAAGCTTGTAGTGTTATGTGTCTAAGTCTTTATTATATAAAATGACGTTGTATATATATATGAGCTTATTAGAACGATAATGTCTTTATTGTGTTTAGGTACATAAGTTGCCTCCCCTCTTATAAAAAGCTTTCCCTGCAAAGCTTAAATACAAGTAATGAAGGTTTTTTTTTATAATGCAACCGGCATTTATTTTTCACCTTAAATCATGTTGTAGTTGAAGTAATAACACATTGCAATTTAAGTCAATTTTTATTGAAAAGTCACTCTATAAAATAAACATTACGTGACATGTGATTTTCACTTTTTATTACCTTAAAATTTATATTCACTTTAAAAAAACATATTCACTTTATAGTAAATTTATTTGAAAAACAAAGATTTAAACATTTAGTTACTTAAAATGAAAAAGCACCATTCAAATGAGTGTGTTGAAGTAAAAGTAGATATGAATATTAAGAATAGAGTGGGATACTTCTTGTTTTTAGCCTTTTACAAGGCCAGGGTTTGCATATTTTCCTTGGGTTTTCACTTAACCTATAACATCATACTTGTATTTATGGAATATTAAATAATCCCTCTAATTTAACTAGATATTAATAAATATTCTAAATTCTTTTTTAATCTCTCTTTCAACGTATCTTTTGAATTTATAAATAAAAATAAAATAAAATCATATTTTTACTAGACACTTCTCTTAATACCCTCAATACCTAAAACCCCATCGATATCTCACAACCCCCTTACATTTACAATATATTTACTTCATTTTTCAAAATTTAAAACCCTCCTTTATGAATTAACATGATAAAATATTGGCCAACAATGTGACATCCTTGAGGTTTCAATATGCATAGTTGGCCCTTTTGTTTTAGCAACTTCCATGGCTGCCATGTGATGTTCCACTCCTTTATATGCCTATGCCCTTCAATTTCTCCCACTTCAGACCACCATGCTATCTTCCACTTTATCCCACACCTTACCCCACAATAGCTCTACATTTCTTCCAACATGAGGCATTTCTTTGCTACTTTAGGGTTTCAAAACGTTGGCCACGATGTGGAGTTTCTCCCATAGATCTACCCATTGAAGTAACAATTGTATTACCATCATCAAGAATCCCAACTTCCCATCGTCATAGTATCTTCGTCAACCAGTTCTTCTTCCCTAGTGTCACAGGGCATATATTCCTCTTCAACCTTCTTTTTGATAGGGTCCAATTCCTAATATATCATGAATTGTTCAATGCTATCATATGGATCTTTGTCCCATACCACGTGTAGAAATTCCTCATTTGAAAAACTCTAATACCTATTGAAAGAGGGTGAATTTGGATTTGCACACTCTATGGTCAGCTACAACATCTCTCTCATTTTATTAATAATGATCTTGAAATGCTCTTCAAACTCAACCATGGTTATTAGCTCAGAATATTTTTTTTCCATTTTCTCTATATTTTCTTAAACAAAGATCTATAAAAAACTAGTGATGCTTTGACTAAACATCCAATTCCACTTGCTATGTCCCTAAATATGAAATTGGATAAAACATACAAATAAATTGGAAAAAATATACATATTAACATTGATGGAACTTGCACATTTAAGGGTGGGATAACACCTATTAACTTAGATAATGGAGGAATACATCTCCATGAACAACAGGTTGAACACAATTATCATATTGATAATGATAATGAAATACACAAGATAGGGGGGTAGGCCCTATATATAACAATAAGATGCATAAACTACAATCCTAACTTTATGCCACATGTCTAGACCCTTATTATATAAAGGTCATTTGAAAACATGTAACCTTGTTACAAATATATTACCTGAGTTTCTTGCTTTTTTTTTTATTTTTTTAATGAAATGCACATCTTGAAAAAACCCACTTAGCACTTCTCCTAATTTTGAAGTTAGTACCTGGGGTAATTAGATGATTATAGTTTTAGCATCCTAAACTAATAGGGACATTGAGTGAGCTCAACAACATCCACAGAGTCGACCATCTAGGAGATTTGACTTCACAACCTCTTACTTGTAATTCACAACACTCAACCTCTTGAATTAACCCATCAAGATAAATACATTACCTATGTTATGATCGAGACATAACATAATATACAAAATTAGTCCAAAAATCTTGAGTATATCTAAGTTTATACACTTAAATATAAGTAAAAATCTTATTAAAATTTTAATATATTAAAAACTATGTAAAATGAATTTGAGAACCTCCATGAAGATAGTGTGAATGTTACCTAGAGTTCATTATATGTAAGGATAAGAGCATGAACTACTTATTCCCATAAGGAGGTACAAGACAAAATAATTTTCTTAGGTGTTTCCTACTCTACATCATTTGAGGGGCGTAGTTGAACCATAGTCCCATCCCATTGGGAATTTCAATGAAACACATAAGTATAGAAAGAGGAAGTGATGCATCATGACACATATTGTGTTGTTTTTTCACGATACTGGAATCTAGGTTAGAATTTTACAGTCATTGATGCTACCAATCCAAGTATCACAATAAACTACTTTGCATAGATAAACAATAAATAGTAGTAAATCAACATGTGCACAAATATAGAATATTTTTTACAATTTTTAACTACCCAACTTTTTTATATTAACAAACTATAATACAACCATTTAGGGCTCATGTACCAGGAATAATGAACCTCATACATCCACTACTGGAAGATACAACTAGGGCTTGGTGTCAGTCCTTTGAAAACTACTCTACCCTTAAAAATATGCACTAACTGTCTAGATAATGTAGAGCTCAATCACAACTACCATGGTCGTACCTTGAACACACCTGCCAGATCCTTTGGCTCTTGATTTGTAACACTGCCTCTATAAATGGTCCTGGTCCTTTAGGTCACTGAACTTAGTTATCCAATATTCCATCTAACTGCTCATTAGTCCATCAATGATCCAACTCATAGGGTTTTCATGATCATTGGTTTCTCCTTAATCCTTTAAGGACACAACCCATTGTGACGTCTCACCCACTACTACTCTTTAACTACTTGGGGACTATTTCCCACTATTATATTCATGTGTTGTTCCAATGAAGATAAACATAGGGAATGAGGGTTACCATCTATCATTGCTAGAAGTCCTTCTCCAACAATGAACCTAGGCTACAGATTGCTCCTTGAGACCTCCTTCTTTAGTCCTTCAAAGATCAGTCAATGAGCTCATCAATCATGCCTCTCCTAGCAAACCTAGAATCCTTCATAAATTCTACACTTAGGGCACACAAGGATCACTTTATTGTTTCCCTCCAACAATCCACAAGTTTCATTCCAACTTTTGTCCTAAACTAGGACAACCATCCACTAGAAAATTGTATTAATTCAAGAGGATAACATACCTAGTTCTGCAACCTTCTACTGCCACTCTTGACCTCGGTACTTATGCAACTGTTGATGAAAAAAATACTCATTGGATGATCCAACCACTATTCAATACTTGGACCCAATCCTACTCCCTCTCTACCTTGAAGTCGATACCTTCTACTCACCAAAACTCCTTGGAATTTGAGTTGTACCTTCCTATGGAACTCAGTCTTAGTTAGGGCATTTCAGATCTGCATAAACACATATTTCTCCACTTACAAGCCTCCTTTACTGCACTTTAGTTTGAGATGTCTACGACCTATTTTAGGGATCATAATAGACTACTCGACCTCCCAAAATAGATATTCTTCTCATCTGCACTTACAATAGAGATACACAACCTGCAATAGATATAATTCTCACTAATTTATGCCCAAAATAGCCTAAAACAAATTTGGCCTAATTCCCGTAGACCCTCCTTTTGGCGTTGGTTGCATCTGCCAAAAACCATCCCAAAAAAGTCACAAGAATGACCTCATTCTCCTCTTCATTGGGTCCCCTAAAGCTATGACTCTCTGAGGTGAATTGAGCCTCCTATTGTCTTCACATGAAAGAGAGAGAAAGAACCTTGATTGGATGAGGAATTAGGCTCCTCCTCATTCCTTCTCTATAGATTTCCTTGGGGTGTTTTCCAATCTATCAAGAGGGATCCTTTATGCTAAGGCTGACTTGATTTTGAGACAAACTCACCCCACATTAAAAAAATAATAATAATAAATAAATAAATAAATAATGCTATCTTCATTTCTACATGAGATATCTCGGTGCTTAAAGTTGTTTCATGCTCCTCTAAGGGTGCACTATCTTCTCCAACTATCATTTCATCAAATATCCTAGTGGTTTCACACCCACAAAATTGGGTGCAAAGCCCACACTCTTGGGTTCCTAGTCCACAACCCACTTTTGTGTGCCAATTCCTCCACAACCCTCTAGCCTCAGGTTTGGAGTACCTCCCAAGTTACCAATATCAGCATATTGTGCATTTAAATGTGTAACAAGGTTCGGTCTTCATAATTTCTATTGTAATCACGATTTTATATATTTGATACTAAAGAGAAAAAGAGACTTATTATTGTCATTCTTGATGCATATATTTATGGTTCAAGCACCCATTGGCTGATTCTAGGTTTGTCAAGGAGTTATGAAGTCAAAAGATTCGTTGTCATACATGTAAGACCCCTTTGGGCATGTTGTATCTTATAAAGATTTTTTTTTATGCTATGAAAAAAAACAATGTAATGCAATGAATGCCATCCAATGTTGCATTTTGACAAACAAATTATATCATCACAATGGGTATAACAAAAAAGATGACAATTCAATTAAAAAAGAATAAGAAATGGAAGAAATTGAACAATAAAAAGGAAAAAGAATGATGAATAACTATCTTTATTGAAATGCAAAACCCAAAAAATAATCAGAAAAAACCTTGGTGTCGCAATTTTATGCACTTAAATTCAACTTGAATAAAAATTACCATGGTCTACATGGAAAATTTTCATCAAGCATTGTCAACAATTATCAAACATTAGCATCGGTGAACCATAACTTGACAATATTTAACCATATTCAACCATGGTCAGATGATGTGCAACTTGGGAAAATGGTCAACCATCATCACCATGTTCAAATGTTCAAGATGGCAAGTCATAGTCAATCATGGTTAACCATAGTCAAGCATGGTTAACATGGTCAACCATCATCAACCATGTCCAGCCATGATCTATGGTTCTAAACCATGCTTAACATAGTCAATCACATTCAATCATAGGAAACATGTTCAAACATGGACAACCATAGTCAGTGATACTCTATCATAGACAACTTTAGTTTAATGTGGACATCATCTTCTACATGTTCTACATTCAACTATAGGAAAATGGCGACAACCTTAATCAACTATCTCTACCCTTATTCAAACATATGTTGACCATAGCCAAACATGGTCGAAGAAGCTCAACCATGGTCAAAATTGGTCAACACATTCTACCATGTGAAACCTTGTTTGATTTTTTCAAACATGGTCAACCATAGTCAACTATTCTTAACCATAGTCAATTATCTTCAAAATTCAATCAGAATCAACCATGATCAACCATAGTCATTCATGTTCAACCTTGTTCACTTTTTTCAAACTATGGTCAACCTTAGTCAATCATTTTCAACCATTCTCAACATGGTAACTTAAATTTAAGCATGGGCCACCATAATCAAAACTTCATCAACCAATTCCACCCATGCTCAACATGTGGCACCATGCTCAACCACATTCATTCATAGGAAAGATGGTCAGCATTTGTCAACCATGGTAGACTATAATCTATCATAAGAAACATTAGTGTAAAATGCACTACAATAGTCACCCATGGTCAACCACTTGTTAACCCTCATCTATCATTATCAACCATTAATTTTCCATATGAAAAATAATTACCAAAGGTCAATCATAGTCAATCATAGTCTAGTAATACACCCCATGCACATTGGTCATCAACTAGCACAACCACATTAATAAAGTTGTTGATATACATTGATCGACAATGTTTTCCAATCAATGTTGATCAATATGTAAAAGATAGAAATAATGTCAATCAGTGTATATAAACAACTTTATTAATATGGTTGTGTTAATATTAAAATTAAAAAAACATAATTTAACGAAAATTCTCAAATAAATTAAACTACTTACTAAACTCAATTTCATAAAAATATGAAAACATTGACATACCACACTTATAAAATTTTGTCTATATTGTTCTATGCGATCTTTAATAGATTTCGTTGTTTCTTATTACAATATTATACAATGTTCATTGTTTCTTATTGTACTATATAGAGTATATTATACCATATACTATATTATTACTATTAACCTTTTTTTTGAACAAACATGATCTAACTAAAATTGCCAAATAATTTGAAGTACTTGCTAAACTCCAACAAAATTTCATAAAGATATGAAAATATTGACATACCATGGTTATAAAATTTCCTATATATATTGTTCAGTGCAATCTTCAATGGATTGTTTCTAGTTACAATGTTATACAATGTTCATTGTTTCTTACTACAATATAGCATATATTATACCTTATACTATATTATATTATCATCTTTTGTGGCTTATGAGAATAAGCTTGATTTATGTGTTGTATTTGTATTTAAAATGTTATATCTTATTTGTGGGTTTTCTTATAATCAAAACTTGAGAATTCCATAAAATTTTGGATAAGTTTTCCCTATGAAAAAATTTAATTATAAATCAAAGTAAGTTAATGATAATCTATGAGGTGTAAAAAAATTGCGATCATTGTGATATGAAAATGATATGTAAACATCTTTATTGGGCTAGACAATCAGGGAAACAGGGTAGATAGGAGATTTAATGTCAACTCCATGCAAAAACCAAAATGATGAGACGTGATGAGAAACTAGGGCATTGGGTTTCACACCCAAACATTCTTGAGGTTATGCAGATTATATTACCTAGAGAAATGACTATATGGTATGCCTTGTGAATAGGGGAGATGAACATTGGAACGTTGGTTATGTAAGTAATGTGGGATTATCAGGATGTATACCTTGGACACCCTCTCGACTATGCCTCGAGTAGAGAACCCATTCGGTGACACCTTGTTCGATTCATGGAAATCTAGAATGCAATGTTGTAGCTTGGCCATTTACATGGGACCCTAGTCCATGGATTAGGCTAAGTAGGGAGGAAGTGTCGCAACAGTTGGTCCCTTGGAAGACAAATGTGGATAATCAAGGACTACAGGTGAAGCATAATGGTACTCCAAGCATTTCCATAGAAAATTGGGTTCGTCTACAGGTAATTACCTCTCTCTGGGTGCTCAACGATTCTAAATTTCGGTCCCTTTGTTTCTTCAAGGGTGGTGGGAATAATAACAGGCATTTCCTTGGGATCCTATCTAATGGAGGGAACTTCTAGTTTTTAACTCTCTCTTTGTGGTGGGTTCGTGGTTCTAGTTTTCCTCTCTGCTTGTTCGTTGTTGTAGTCATGCCTTTGCTTGTAACTTGCAATTTTTTGTCCTCCTTATTGTTTGGTATTTTGTGGGTTGTGAGGAAGGGAGTCTGTGTGTGGAAGGGATCTTGGTGTCGGTATGTTGGCTGCTTTGTGGCTCTATCTGCCTCCTATCATAGTGGCCTTTTAAATTGAGTAGTGAAGTCCTTTCCTATAGTGGGGCTCTAAATTCAACTCTTGTAAGAGCTTCGAAGGTTTCTTTTGTCTCAATTCTCTTCTTCACATGTCACCATTGTTAGCCTAGAAATAGGTCTCTTTGCAAACTATTTGGGGGGCTTGGTTAGGTTGCGAGATTTTTTCAGGTCAGCAGTCTACCATCATTTTTCGGGGAACCAATGAAGCCTTCGAGTCACTATGTTATGGTAGAGAGGAAGGTCGCGCCAGGGGAGAGGCCCTCAAGCACAAGGAATCTGCTCTCCCATTGTTCAAGATGTTGATGTAGGTGTCATGGATGAGTTGTTGGATGCTTCTCTAGACATGTGAATCTCCCACTTCCATTTGAGTCCCTGGAAGCACATCTTCGAGCGCTCCAAGGAGTAATGGACCAACAAGCTCAACATTGGCATGATGATAGAAATGAGGTATTCTTTTCCCTCAATGGCTTGCAGCACAACCAATGGCATATCATGGAGAGCCAAGACTCCCTTAGAAGAAACCGAAAGAGGCTCCATGATAGACTAGACATCCTCGAGGGAAGTATGGCGCATATTGAAGCACATGTACATGAGATCATCCACCAGCAGGGTGAGGATGAAAATGCAGCTTCAGCTCCCATTAACAATCAGTAAGGATGAAAATAACAGGTCATTTTTTTTCTCTACAAAGTTTTAGGCCACTTTGGCCATTGATATATGGTCATCAATTTTTGTTTTGCTACCATCTCATAATTTTTGCCTATATTTACTAGCCAACAAATCTGGTTGGATTGAGGCTTCAATTTTTTTGGAAAGCACCAGCCACGATGTTACCTCTTTCAAAAGTAACAAAAATTGTTGACTTACAAAAAAAAAAATGTTATGTAAACAACGAGGTTCAAGGTCTGAATCCCTAGTGGGCGGAGCCAAAAAAGACAAGTTAATGACCAATTAAATGCCTCTTTCAAAACAATGATAAAAACAACTCCCAAAAAGAAAAGAAAAATATCTAATTTAAAAAACTTGAATGTAACTTTGTTGAGACCCCCTTGTTTTTGGAACAAGGGACCCATCTCTGCGCAGTGATTTAGCTGCTAAGTCTACAAAGGCATACATACTCTACCCCCATCTGGTTTTGAACTTGTGACCTCCTAAGAGGAAACACATGCTCTTAACCATTATGCTTATTCAATTCCATATACGTTCTTGTTGGTTTGTTTGAATAATCTTTGAACCCCTATAATGAAGATAAGATTATGGTTTAGCTAATAATGTGGTAAATATATGTGAGTTTATGGTTTAGCTAATAATGTGGTATATATATTTGAGGGTTAATTTTATTTTAAATTTTGTAATGATTTGTCGGAATTATAGATTTGAGTTATCAAATTTATGCATATTTCTTTTGCCCAAAATGATAAATCTATGTAAAAATGCAATTAAATTTAAAATGAGAAATTACATTTTTTTTATTACAGGACTCAATTTTCACCCAAAAACAAAAGAAAACATACAACACTTAAACTATTTATTGAAAAACTTGAAATTATTAGAACTTTTACCATGCAATTCTATTAACATCCTTGAATAATGTCTACAACTTTGGGTTGGAAAACTTGTCATCCAAAGATAATTTTGGGTAAGCTTATGATTTGATTTTATTTAAAATACATTTTTGAATGGATAAATGAGTTCTAATTAATATATGATGAGGGACCCATGCATGAGGCTAAGTCTAAGAAGGCATACATACTCTACTGCCTCTAGTTTTGAACATGTGACCTTTTAGGAGGAAACACATGTTCTTGCCCATTAGACCCACTTAAATAAGAAACATGTCATACTCGGTTAGTTTTAATTAAACACAATATAAAACATCAATAACCTCATTCTGATTGCACTCATCTGGTTAGTTGTTGAGCCGAAAGGCTCATTCTACAACCTAGTATGAGGGGATGTGTAAGTTTGTTTGTCCTTCCCTAAAATTACACCTTTAAAATAAAAATAAAAATAAAATATGCTTTAAATAGAAAAATAATGCCGGCGATAAAAAAAAAAAAAAAAAATGAATGAAGTAAAACAAAATATATGAGTAAGATGTATATATCATGAAAAAAAATATGTTTTATGGTTAAAACTTTTATTTAGTCCTATATAAACTCCATATAACATTCAAAAAATACAATTTAAACCAAAAAAATTACACATTGTATTTTGTGCTCTAAAATAGTTTACACCTAAAGAAATTTGATCCCTCGGGGCTCATGTTAGATTCGTACTTAAGATGGATCTATGTCGGTTAATATTACAATACGGTATAAAGAAGATGTGGTAAAAATATTTCACTCCCACTTTGATTATAAATAAAATTATTTCTTTATACCTAAATATAATTTATATAAACATTTAAAGTAAGTAATTTAAAAAAAAATTAAAAATTCATATAAAAATTAAATAAATTTTGAATATCTATATTAACTTCAAGTAGCATTGTCAACAAAAGAAAGAAGCTCTACAAGCCAGTATGAGGGGATGTGTAATTCCATCCATGTTCAATGTGGAGTTTTAAAATATTCTCTCATAAAAAAGGAATATTGCTATGATAAAAATAAAAATGAATATGTCATGCATGTTTAGTTAGTTGTCCATTTGACCTTCATGTAAAGTAATTAGAAATTAAAAAAATTAAATTAAATTAAAAACATAACATGTTTAAATGTTTAAGCTTATGCTTTTCAAAAATATTTCAGCACTTAATTTAAATAAACTATTTGAAGATCTATGTTGACTAATTTATGTTGATCTCAACTTCACTTTTTATATATAGAAAAAAATAATGTTAAAAGAGACATTAATATTTATATATAAAAATATTCAACGCAAAAGGAAAAATGTAATTGAAGTTAAAAAATAAAATAAAATAGATCAAGTTACTTCTAATCAGAGTAAGAAGAGGATATGTGTAAATTTATTTCAATTAAAATAGAAAATTATATGTGACATTTAAAAATATATTGAAAAAGTACAAAAATCGAATGTGGGTATCAATAAAATATTTTAATACAAAATAATATTGATGTATACTTAAAAATATATTAATAACAAAAAAAATCATTTTAATGTGCCTAGTGTGAAGGGGATGTGTAAGCCCTACTCAATGTGGAGTTGACATGTGTCTAAAAATAAAAGTAAAATATTCTCTAATACAAAAGCAACTTTGGCTATAATAAAAAATAAAAATGAATATGTTATACATGTTTAGTTAATTGTTGATATGACGTAATATAATTAGAAGTAAAAAAATATATGTAAGTAAATGTTTAAATTTATTTTTTTCAAAAATATTTCAA
>APFE030274192.1:27633-39095 GCA_000404065.3 Pinus taeda | reverse complement strand
GGCAGGGACAAAAATGCGAGGTGGAAGATCATGGAATCTTCCAGAAGCTTCCCCTCTGACACTTGCCTCTCTATTTTCGACTAGGGACGAGTAAGAGATCATCATTCTCCAAGTGGAAGTAGGAACTATCAAAGAGAGGACACTAATCAAGATCCTAGAAGATGACTCACCTCTCTGTAATCATCTATATATGGATCCGTCATCACAGAGATCCAGAGGCTGGAATTTGGTATCTTATAGATAAGTGTTGTTGGTTTTCTGGTGTACATTCATAGTGTTGGGTGATCTAACCTTTTCTTGAGGTGAAGAAGGGCTTCCTAGCTAGAGGATGATGTTGGGTCAGAGCACATGGTTGTAATCCTCTTGCTACTTTTTATCTTAATAAAGTTATTCTTGTTTCCTTCCATATTCTTGAGTACTTGTTTATATATGCATGTACATGGTTAATACACATCTGATCCTGTATTATTTATGAATTTAGATCCTTATTTCTTGGATAGTAGTATGTTGCTATGATTCCACAGGTTCTTTTGAAGCTGGGTAGACAAAAAAGAAGTAGCGACGCTCTATCAAGATGGAGAGGAAATCAAACGCAAGACTCAGGTTGATCTTCTTGGTCCTCCTCTCGTCTATTTTCATAAAAGGGAACAATAGTAAACTTTGATTGTTTGTTTCTAAGATAGCCACCCATCTTAGTGGGAATAGCAGCATCTGAGTGGAAACTATTCCCGGATAACTGTTATGCCCCTTCTTTCTCTACTATTATGACACCACTAGGACAGTGTTTAGGCAACGTCTGTTTACACTCTTTGATAGCTAGAGATCCCTTAGGACTGCGGCCAACTCTTCTTAAGACTATGGTCCTCTCAATAGGACTATAGCTAGGGTTTTCACTCACACCAGTTAGGGCACATGAAAACCCTCCTCAAACTACAGCCTAGAATAGCGTATGAGACATCTCTTTTAGGGCCTAGATAAGGCGACGTGTAGATATTTTATGGACATCATTTAGGTCTTCACCATGACTGCATTTAGGGCTTCAGGATGACTACATTTAGGGCAACTTCATAATGACTGTGTTTAGGTCTTCACCATGACTGCGTTAGGTCTTAAGGTCATCTCCATAAAGAATTTAGGCAACATCTAAGGATCTCTGCGATTAAGGTATGACAACAGTTAGGGCAGCATACTTAGGCTTCTTATTTCTATGTAGAAAGGTCCCATTTAGGACAATGTAGAACCTTGTGTAGATCCACCATAAGAGTTTTCCTCCATGTTAGGCTTCTACCATATTAGGATAGTGTAGAGCCTTCTCTCCCTTGACTGCATCTAGATCTATGGTATGTCTTCTCCATGACAACGTAGAGTTAGGGCATCTTCTTCTTAGGGCTATGTAGTCTCTTAGGACCTCTCCTCCCGCCAAAACCCAAAGACAAGTGGAGAGGAAGAGATCACAAGAAGGGTATGTGTGCAAATGACTAGCAAGCCACCCCTTTTTATACTAAAACGTTGTGCACAAGTGGGGGCAATTTGGTTGTTGGCCGACCTTGACAAATTGTCCCATAACATAAATAAATTCATATCTCCATGAATACATGTCGAAGTCAGATGATCTTTAGATCAATCCTACACTTCTCGACGAGAGGAATCCAAGAAAAATATCAGCTACCATGAATAAGTATACACACATGGAGTTTGGCCCTAGTTGCCAATTTTAACACTCCCTCTCAACTAGGGATAATTCCATCTACTAATCCATCTGCCAGATTATACTATCTCTGCCATCGGTGCCTTGCACTACTTTTCTTTGCTCTGCTAAACTAAGAAGAAGACGAAGTGATCAAGAATGTATCATACCATCCTCTACTGAACCAAAGTCAGTCCCATATAAAGGAGAGTGTATCATACCACTCTTACTAACCCGAAGTAAGTCCCAATGAAGAGAGTGTGTCATACCACTCTTATTGATCCGAAATTAGTTCCAAATAAAGAGAGTGTATCATACCACTCTTACTAATCCAAAATCATTTCCAAAAGAGAGTGAGTTATATTACTCTTACTGACCCGAAGTTAGTTCCAATTGATCCCAGATCAATATCATCCTAGCATAGGGAGTACGATAGTAAAATGATGCATCCATCGGTACTACTATGGTCCCTATCCTCATTTTTGTACTCATTGGCCAGATGAGAGGTACTTCCCATGAGTCCCAAAATGCATGGGTAGGATGTCTCAGCGGGAGAAGGATGAACCACTCATCTTGCCTACATGTCGCCAGGGGTATCCCTGGGGAAGGTTGAACCACTCACCCTGTACACAACAAATCACTAGGGGAAAGCTGAACCACTCACCCTATGATTGTATCTCAGCAGGAGAAGGATGAACCAATCATCCTCCCTACATGGCAGACCACTAGGGGAAGGCTGAACCACTCACCCTATGGTTTCTCATCACTCCAACAAGTACCCCCATGCCCCCCGGAGCTCCTAGAGCTCAATGTCCATATTATACTGGACCTTCAGGAGAGAGTCTCTCCATGACTGCTAGTCGTTCTTGGAAAGTCAAGAATTTGACCTTTCCTAGGGGCTTCATCTAAATATCGGTGGCCTGCACATTAGTCCCAGAGTGATGGAGCCTTCTTGCTCCTGATTGTACCACATCCCAGATAAAGTGGTACCTGATGTCTATATGCTTAGAGCGATCATAGAACACGAGATTCCTCATCAATTGAATCCCCCTCTGGTTGTCACAGAAGATCACGATGGCATTCAAAACGTGTCCAAACAGCTCACAGAAGAGCTTCCACAACCAGGAAGAGTCACTCAAGGTCATACTCGTAGCTATATATACAGCCTCGGCGGTGCTTAAAGAAACCAACTTCTGCTTCTTACTAATCCAGGATATCGAAGCAGAACCCAAAGGGAACCAATACCCAGAAATGCTCTTGCGATCCTCCACACCGCCTGCCTAATTAGCATCAGAATAATCATGCAACTTCCCATTTCTGGTAGTGTATCTTAATCTATGAGAGGTTGTTCCCCGAAGATATCTCAAATTATTCTTGGCATCAATCTAGTGAGGCTCAACCATATATGAGCTCAACATGCTAACTTCAAAACATATATCCGGTCGGGAATTCACCAAGAACATCAATGCTAGTATGAGTTTATGAAACTTAGATGCATTTCCCAAATCAATTCTGGCATCACTATCACATAACTTCTTAACGTTAGGCTTCATTGAGGTAGTGAAGGGCTTGCAGTTCACCATTTCGAATCCGGAATCCAACTCCCTCTTACTTTTACAAATGAGAGGGTCTGCACCTGTCAGAAAGTGGTTGTCCGCATAAGGTGCCAGTATGAGAGGTTTATCATCCACAACCTTCAAGCACTGGTTTGGATTAGCTTCACTCCTAGTGAATCTTAGCTTCATCAGCTAGCTATCAATCCTCTCATATCAAGCCCGGGGTGTTTGCTCTAAATCATAGAGAGCTTTCTTCAACCTGCATACATGAGATTCCTAATCATGAATCTCAAACCCCTCAGGTTGTTCCAAATATGTGGACTTTCTATATGAGGGGAATGGTCCCCTTGTAAGTTTTCTTTTGGTACATCTCAGACATGTACCTTCATGCTCTTCTTTAATTCAGGCATCCCTGTCACCATCTGACTCACATCGGGTAGGGTCTTATAATGAAGATGAGCAGCCCTCAAGTTCCATTGAAGAGATGTGTCACACAACATGGTCCCCAATGGACTTCCAGTATTTTGATACAAATTTCTAACCCTGAACTTAAGAGTAAAAACTCCTTTTTCAAATACGTACCTTTCCATTTATGAATTCTGCCTTGAAACCTTCGTCTTCCATTGCCGAAATGGACATCAAGTTCTTCTTGAGATCAGGTACATAAAGAACTTCTTTTAAATGAATCGTGTTACTTTCATTCAATTGAGGGGTAACATTCCCTACACCCTTTCGGGGATAGGTGGCATTGACTCCAATAATAATCTCCATGATTGTTTCCTTCTCTATCAGATTAGAGAGCGCTTCCCTGTATCCAGTGAAGTGCCTTGAAGCACCACTATCAATATACCACTTTTGCAAAGTTCCTGGAGGAGAGGTAGTGAAGAGGGCTGATATAAGGTGATACTCATCTTGCTTATCCGAAATGACATTTAATTCTTCATACCTAGAGATCCTTTCTTCTTGAAGAGTCGACCATTTCCCTGATGACCTACATTCCTTTTTCCTTTACCATTATACCTGTCATTCCTTTGATCATTAAACATACCCCTGGAATGATTGTTATCATCATCAAGTGATGTGTCCCTTCCATTCCGACACTCCTTCGCATAATGGACAAATTTATTGCACGCAAGGCATCTGTATTTCCTTGCACCCTTGGTGTACTTGTTCTTTGTAGTTGGTGCATTTTATGGAGGCTTCAGGATTTTATCCTTCACTAAGGAACCCATTGAGCCTTTTTGTCCTTTCCAACTGTCTTTGGTGATTGCTCTTTCACTCTTGCTTGGGCTTTGTCTTCGACTCAACTCCGATACCATGTTAATTTTAGGTAAGTTCTATGCTGAGAGAAAATTTACTTCAATTTTCCATATTAGCTCAGTATCAATTCCATATTATAAATCACATTCAACAAGATAGTAAAATGTAGATAGAACATAAACATAAATCACATAAGACAAGCCAAGACAAGAGGACACAGAATTTTGTGCTAGCCAGGGATGAACCCCAATGTGGGGAAACCCTTGATCAATTCTTCTCATGTTCTTCAATAGCTCAACAGAGAGACATAACACATATACATCAGAAGTAAACACTTTGACTTGACAAGGAAAGAGCAGAGTTCTTCACCATGAAGATAACATAATGAGGTAGCTAATATGATCTCAGGAGAAGGCATACTACTTCAGCTAATCCTCCAAGGTGATTCCATCACCATGCTGCACCCATCAATGTGTTGCACCTCATCATCATGCTCCACCTAACACTGTGTTGCACCCAATCACTGAGCTGCTTTCATCACTATGTTTCTCCCATCACTGAGAGGTACCACATCATCAAGTTGTACTCATCATCAACAAGTTGTTTCAATGCATCATTATGTTGCTATACCTACATGCCCATCCTCAGCATGTTGTACCAATGTGTTCCATTGTACTTCCATTGTGCTGCACTATACTGCACCATGGTACCCACAACAGTCACTGCATTCATCAATGCATTCACTCTCCATGCTACATCCATCCAAGAATGTTGCATCTAAACATACTGTCAATACAACCATGTTTTATCTCATTTCATCATGTGTTGCACCTAACACTACATCCATTGTGCTATACCTAAACAAGTTGACATATCAAACTTTAGTTCTCTATGTTGTTGGCTATGGATTGCAGCCTAGCCCAGCAGCAAGTAAGGTTGACAACCGAGTTCTCGTTACCCTTGAAAAACAATGTCTTCCTCTTATTCTTGCATAGTCATGAGGGCTAA
Source organism: Pinus taeda (assembly GCA_000404065.3). Lineage (NCBI taxonomy): Eukaryota > Viridiplantae > Streptophyta > Pinopsida > Pinales > Pinaceae > Pinus > Pinus taeda. The sequence continues at coordinate 33,584 of APFE030274192.1, read as the reverse complement.
GACTAGGGTGTCTTCTTGCCTGTGTAAAGGCCTCTCCATGGACTGCGTTATGCCCCTTCTTTCTCTGTTTTTATGACACCACTAGGATAGTTTTTAGGCAACGTCTGGTTACACTCTTTGACAACTAGAGATCCCCTAGGACTGCGGCCAAATCTTCTCATTATCTGCGGTTGGGTTAAGACTATGGTCCTCTCAATAGGACTGCGTCTATCACTTGCACTCACAACAGTTAGGTCACATGAAAACCCTCCTCAAACTGCGGCCTAGAACAATGTATGAGGGATCTCTTTTAGGGCCTAGATAAGGCAGTGTGTAGATATTTTATGGACAACTTTTAGGTCTTCACCATGACTATGTTTAGGGCTTCACCATGACTACATTTAGGGCATCTTTATCATGACTTTGTTTATTTCTTCACCATGACTACGTTAGGCCTTAAGGTCATTCTTGTAGGGAATTTAGGTAGCATCTTAGGATCTTTGTGATTAGGCTATGACAACAGTTAGGGAAACATACTTAGGCTTCTTATTGTTTTGTATAAAGGATTTAGGACATTGTAGAACCTTGTGTAGATCCACCATAAGAGCTATCCTCCATGTTAGGATTCTACCATATTAGGATAGTGTAGAGCCTCTCTCCCTTGGTTGCATCTAAATCTAGAGCATGTCTTCCCCATGACAACATAGAGCTAGTGCATATTCTTCTTAGGGTTGCGTAGTCTCTTAGGATCTCTCCTCTCACCAAAACCCAAAGACAAGTGGAGAGGAAGAGATCACAAGAAGAGTGCGTGTGCAAATGACTAGAAAGCCACCTCTTTTTATACTAAAACATTGAGCACAAGTGGGGGCAATTTGGTTGTTCAATGTTGGCTGACCTTGACAAATTGTCCCATAACACAAATAAATTCATATCTCCATGAATACATGTGGGAATCAAATGATATTTAGATAAATCCTACACCTCTCAACGAGAGGAATCCAAGAAAAATATCAGTTTCCATGAATAATTAGACCCACATAGAGTTTTTCCCTAGTTGCCATTTTTAACAAAAATCCAAACTACAATTAGGGAAATTCATGTGTCAATCTAGGAGACCTCTTTCATTTTTTCTCTCTAAGTGGGTAGTTATCATCTTGGCTCCACACCATTCCCCAAACATTATGTTTTTACCTCATTATCACCTCCCCTCTATAGCTCTTATCTAATGTCCTCAAATTGATATGTTGAACTATAGAAATGAACTATGATCCCAACAAATGCAAGATCAAACAAGTGACCAAAAAATCTCCCAACAATCCCCTACATTAGAATATCCCTCATTGCATCATCTATGTTTGTGATGCCATGAATGCGACATCTAATTAACACTATTATTTCTATAATGCTATCAAGGAAGACATTTCCCATACTGAAAACTTGGTTAGGTATAAAATGAGAAATTTCTCCAGTCAACATGTTGAAGTAGAAATGGGGGACTTTGGTTTTGAACATTGGGTTCCCTCAATCCAAGGTTGATATTATTTCTATACTTCTATCAAGGAAGACAATTCCCATAATGAAAACTCCATTAGGTATAAAATGAGGAATTTCTCCATTCAACATGTTGAAGTAGACTTGGGGGACTCGATTTTGAACATCAGTTTCCTTCAATCCAAGGATACCAAAATTTTCAATCTGAGAAAGCTTTTTTGTTGAACAATTTTTTCATAGCACATATTATGGAGGGAATGGATCATCAATAATGATAAATTATTCATAAATTGTTTCTAATGGATAAAAAGTCTGAAATAGTTTGTATAACAGTTTATAAGATTAATATTTTAGTGAAACCCCAAGGATAGTAAGCATAAATAAATGTAAAAAGCAATACTTCCTCATGTGTCTAAATATACCCCCCAACCCCATCTTCAATGACGAATATCCTAAGGAATATAAGTATTCCCAACAATGGTAAAAATAAGAATATATCTACTTGCGTTGGGAATAAATGTTTTCATTTGACCAGTTTTATGGAGGGGAATTATGATTTTCCTTTTTCTTATGTCAATTATATTTTATGTTTCTTTTAAAAATATATATAGACATTATTACTAATAAAGTTATAGATGTAAAGGACACTACCTAGTAATCATGCAAGATAAACATTACTTTTTTACTATTTGTGGTCTTTGTTTTGTTGAAGAAAGAGTAACTAGGTTTGGAATTTACAAATGTAATTTTGATCTTTGTACTTGTCAAGAAAACAAATATTATTTTTTGTGAATTAAAAGAATGAGTTTGTTTCTCATTTCTTAGGAAATTCAAAGATTCAATGGCATACTCTTCTTGAGATTATATGTAAGTCAACCTAGTGTCTAGATCAAAGCCCTCCAAGACAAGCACCATCCCCTTGAAGAAGGAAACAAGCAAAATGAATTATTAAGAACGGTCATGTTGGCCTGATTTATCTAGCACAGACATGTTGGCTCAATAAGAAGTCACAACCATTCACACTGTCATGTCAGCTCAAATACTTAGGCTAACCACTATAAATATGCAACTAGGATTTATGCAAAAGAAGAAGAACATAACACGCATTCCTCTGAAGTTTCGGGTAGTGGCTACAAGTGAAGGATCTGCATTACAAGAGTGAGGATGCTCTGCAATCTTCAGAAGGGTATGCTCTCTGTGATTCACACTATAGGAGGATAATTCAGATGGGTATGCTCTCTGTGATCCGCACTACAAGAGGATAATTTGGATGGTTAATTACAGTAATAGTGTTTATGTATCTCAGCCACCTCATGATCACAGTCTCGGCATACTAAAAGAAGTTTTGATACACACAAATCATAGTCTCTATCTCAAGATGAAGGTATGGTCTTAGTTTTCAAGGCATGGTATCGTACACACCCTGCATACTCTTTAGGAACAGTAAAGGCGTAAGTGTGATGAAAAGGATATCAGTGATACCACAAAGATACACTCTGTCTCATATTTTGAACGCAATCATAATCTCGACATAAGGATTTCATGAAGATATAATTGAAGTCATCATTATAATGAAAGATTTCAGTGCAAATTCAGTGTAAATATTTAGTTGGTATCGAAATGATCTCATTGAAGGTACAATAATAATCTCAAAGAAGACACAACTATGATATCGGTGAAGGTACAACTACAATAGCCTCAGTGATGAAATTTAACTCTGTATAGTAACAGTGATGATGATGATCTTAAAAGTGTCAAAAAGAGGATTGGTGTCTTGGTCTTGGAGTGGCTTAGTAGGTCAAGGTTCCATGTCTTGGCATTTGTCAATTGAATCTCCATAAGAAGAATTTCGTGTAGGTTTTCCTCTCCAAGAGGGAGAGGTTTTGGCCCTGGAAGAATGCCAAACATCTTGTGTTCTTGTCTCTTTGTTTTGCTAGCAGTTTGATGAAGAAAACACACACACTAATAATAAGAAGAAGATCAAGCTAAGATAAATTGCAAAAGCACTTCACAAACTGTTATCAAGTCTAGAAGAATCACTTTAATCTCATTTTCCCTAGATTATTCAACATGGTATCAGAGCTAAGGTGATGCAATCAAATAAAGGGTAGCAAAAGAGATATACAAGGATTTGTCCTCAAGGATATCAAAGCAGTTTTAAAGGAGAAAGTTATTACATCAAGGCAGTTTCAGTGATGAGACAGTCTATCTATAGAGTGCCACCCATAGTTTAGTTATGTTATTCATTGAAAAGTTTGGGCTCTCAGTACATTTCCTCTCTACACAATGCACACAGACATTACTATGCAATGTCATACCAATATACTTATCACAGTCTCAAATTATGTCTATGATTATGATCTCAATATCATGATGCTCGGATCAGATCATAGTAACACTAACATATCGACAATATGTTAAAGTAAAAAATACCTCAAAAATGGATTGGGAAGGTCATGAAGTAGTCTTGGTGATGTCAATATCACTAATATGATTATGCTAGAAGTCCTCCAAAGAAGTCATGTTGAAAGGATACTAATGATGGGAAGCTCAAGAAAAAAAAGCATCAAGGTGAAGATCTCCTTTTCACAAACCAAGTAAGTATCCTTCAATTCTATAATTAGATTTGGTTAAATGATTTCATAATTGCAAGGGGATTTATAGATCGTTTAGATAATCAAAAGTCCTTGCATATAATAAGGAGGATTGCCATAATCCTCATAGAAAAGAGAAATCATTGATGTCTATGAAAAAGGTCTATATAGGAGAAGCATTGTTTGAATGCATGAAGAAGACTCATAGGATTCATATGAAATCACTTAAAGGTCCTTGCATGGAAAAATGAGGATTGTAATTATCCTCATAGTTAAAGAGAAGTCGGTGAACATATCAAGGTCTCCTTTGAAGTCTTAAGGTTCTCTCATCCCTATGTAGCAAGAAATGAGACATAAAAGAAATATGTGAAGTACTAGAATATATACTCTCTGAAGTGAAGTAAAGAAGACTATATCACCTAGACCTTATTGAAGGTATCAAAGAATGAAGGAATATCTTCACGAGATGTCAATTGAGAGATCTAGGAAAGATGATAAGAAGGTAGTCATCATTGATAAGCAAGGTAACTAAAGTCGGTGAACAAGAAGGTTACCTCATCCGGAAACTTATGGCCTCTATGCTAGATAGAGAAAGACAAGTTGTAGACAAAAGTACTAAAGGTTAAAGAACTCAATCATGTGCAGAAAGGAAAGAAAGGTTTGGTCCTCAATCAAGACAGAATAAGGTTCAATCCTATATGGAAAGAAGTTCATATCGCCATAAAGATGAAGGAAGTTGAATAAAATGGGCAAGGAAAGAGGGAGTAACAAATCTCCGCTATGAATGAGATGGTATTCCTCACAAAAGGGGTCATATATTAAGCTCCCAAAATATTTAGATATGATCATGATAATAAGATGCATCATGGCATCATAAAAGCATTGGAAGAAAGTGCTCATGGAACCATGAAAAACAAAATCCACAATAGTCAAACATTAAAGGATATAGTAGGAACCTCATTGGAAGAAGTCATCCAGGATAGGTCCATCACACAACAAGTCAAAAGGGAAATATTTTCCAAATGAGGATATGCAAGATCCTCAAGATTCTCCGATGGAATCCTTATCGAAGGATTCACTAATATAGAAGAGGAAGCAAGTGTTTCACCAAGAACTCCAACCTATGGTATTCATGGATGATGTTATGATGAAAGAAGTAGAGTAAGGAATTGAAGACACTTCAATCAAAGAAGATGCTGGAAGAAGTCTAGATGACCTAAAGGTAAAATGAGGTATGTATGCCTGTATTTAATTTTATAATGTCATGTCGTATGGTTGTAGGTAATATATATCATCACCTCTATCTTAAGAATCATGATCAAGAGAAAAGGATCTCCTCCTCTGAAAAGTTGCAGGAAGGCATAAGTCACACTAGCTGAAATCAACATAATATGTCCTCATATGAAGTATGAGGTAGTTGACTAAAAAACTCTGATTGAAAACTCCTGGAAATGGAATGTGTGAGGAAGGAATAGATCGTGGGATATGCAACCACGATGAAGGCGATCAACATCCAGAGACCAAGAATATTTGACTAGGAAATCTCTTAGAAAGATATGAAGACTCTGATGAAAGTCTGAAAAAGATGAAGACCCTTGACAATGGATATCTTTGGGAGATCTGTCAACATGTATTCAAGATGATGACACCTATAGGAATATGTCATGATGAATAGCCATCTTGAAAGGTACAATTTGATTTAATTTTTTGACTTCTTGAATAATATCTGGATGAGTTCATGCAGAGCTACTGGCACAAGAGTTGTAAGTACAAGTACAACTAACATTCATGTGGTAGATGGAAATTCCTGAAAGTTGAGGAAAAGTAGCCATATGAAGAATGTTCCAGATATGCACCAATAAGGCCACTTTCCATGAAGAAAGGAAT
>APFE030274192.1:11074-27623 GCA_000404065.3 Pinus taeda | reverse complement strand
TAGAAAGATATGAAGACTCTGATGAAAGTCTGAAAAAGATGAAGACCCTTGACAATGGATATCTTTGGGAGATCTGTCAACATGTATTCAAGATGATGACACCTATAGGAATATGTCATGATGAATAGCCATCTTGAAAGGTACAATTTGATTTAATTTTTTGACTTCTTGAATAATATCTGGATGAGTTCATGCAGAGCTACTGGCACAAGAGTTGTAAGTACAAGTACAACTAACATTCATGTGGTAGATGGAAATTCCTGAAAGTTGAGGAAAAGTAGCCATATGAAGAATGTTCCAGATATGCACCAATAAGGCCACTTTCCATGAAGAAAGGAATGACATGATGGAATAAGAGGGAAAGTGATCAATGGTTGTTTCCCTACAAGGAAGAAGTTCAACTAAATTTCATGACATCAAGGAGAGAAGCTGATCAAGCAACTGAAGGACCCACAAAGGAAAAGTTGTTGATATATAGAAGAGTCCCTAGCTAAGAGGAAGTTCTGACAAGTCCCTGATCAAGAGGGAGTTTGAATGAAGATCACCCCTGATTACAAAGGAGTGACAATTGTGTTTTCCCATGTCATGTGTCATGCATTAGACCAGGACTAACAACCATAAGTCTAGATGAAGGCCATGAATGGAAATGTAGATAGAACATTATTGTCTTCACTTGGGAAGAAAGAATGGGAGGATTGGGTAATCATTTGGAATCCGATACTCTTTGAGGATGTGTAGGGCATCCAAGATAAGAGTAGGAAAGAGGACCGATATTCTTTGAGGGATGGGAACCCAAGATAAGAATAGTCCTAGAAGGTCATACTCAGTGAACACCCGAGTGGGTATGTACCTTCAGATACAATGATGAAGGTGTCCATAAATCATTTGTCTCACCAACATTGTAGCTCATGGTCTCATGGAAAGATGGAGTTCTTAGTCAAGGCCTTACACTATGACAATGCTGATTGATATGATGTTATACAGATGGGATTACCAATCTGATTCTTCTTATGAGAATTTCTTCAGATTCAGAATAACCAAGTACGATTTTAAATACCTGCCTAGTTAAGAGGGAGTGTTGAAGAAAGAGTAACTAGGTTTAGAATTTACAAATGTAATTTTGATCTTTGTACTTGTCAAGAAAAGAAATATTATTTTTTTGTGAATTAAAATAATGTTTCTTGCTCATTTATTAGGAAAGTCAAAGAGCCAATGTCATGTTATTCTTGAGCTTATATGTAATGTAAATAATTCAACCTAGTGTCTAGATCAAATCCCTCCAACACAAGCACCATTCCCTTGAAGAAGGTAGTAAGCAAAATGAATTATTAAGAATAGTCATGTCAGCATGAATTATATAGCACAGTCATGTCGGCTCAATAAGAAGTCACAACCGTTCACATTGTCATGTTGGCTCAAATACTTAGGTTGACCACTATAAATATGCAGCGAGGGTTTATGCAAAAGAAGAAGAAAAGAACACCCATTCCTCTGAATTTTCAGATAGCAGCTACAAGTGAAGGATCCAGATTACAGGAGTGAGGATCCTCTGCAATCTTCAGAAGGGTATGCTCTCTGTGATCCACACTACATGAGGATAATTCATATGGGTAATTACAGTAATAGTGTTTATGTATCTCAGCCACCTCATGATCATAGTCTTGGCATACTAAAAGAAATCATGATACATACAAATCACAGTATTTGTCTAAAGATGAAGGTATGGTCTCAGTTTTGAAGGAATGGTCTAAGTTTTGAAGGCATGGTCTCAATACACACCCTACATACTCTTTAGGAACATTCAAGGTGTAAGTGTGATGTCAAGGATCTCAATGATCCCACAGAGATACACTCTGTCTCATATTCTGAACACAATCATAGTCTTGGTAGAATGATTTCATGAAGATATAATTATGAAGTCATCATTATACTGAAATTTTTCGGTGCAGTTTCAGTATAAATATTTAGTTGGTACAAAAATTATCTCAGTGAAGGTACAACAATAATCTCAGAGATGGCACAACTATGATCTCAGTGAAGGTACAACTGTAATAACCTCAGTGATGAAATTGAACTCTGTATAGTAACGATGATGATGATGATCTCAACAGTGTCAAAAAGAGGATTGGTGTCTTGGTCTTGGAGTGGCTTAATAGGTCAAGGGTCCATGTCTTGGTATTCATCAGTTGAATCTCCATAAGAATAATTTCGTGTGGGTTTTCCTCTCCAAGAGGGAGAGGTTTTGGCCATGGCAGAATGCCAAACATCTTGTGTTATTTTCTCTTTGTTTGGTAGCAGTTTGATGAAGCAAACACACAGACAAATAATAAGAAGAATATCAAGCTAAGATAAATTGCAAAAGCACTTCACAAATTGTTATCAAGTCTAGAAGAATCACTTTAGTTCCATTTGCCCTAGATTCTTCAACATGTTTCCCTCAAGGAAGGTCACACTTCATCTTCACTATATTCTACTTTACCACTATAAATATCATCAAGCTTAGAATGAAAAAAAATGAGGTGGCTATTTTTTTAGCTTTGGTTTATCGATAAAGTGATAGTGGTGTTGTTCTATTACTCATTTTTACAGTGGCTATTAGGCTAATATGAGTGGGTAACAGGGAGACTCATTGTTACAGTGGTTGCAATTCACTGTTACAGTGGTGACAACTCCTTGTTACAGTGGTGGAAACTCCCTGTTATAGTGGAAGCAACTCACTGTTACAGTGAGTTTCCACCACTGCAACAGGGAGTTGTTGCCACTATAACAAGGATTTTTCACCACTGTAATAGTGAGTTGCAACCAATGTAACAGTGATTTTCAACCATTGTAATAATGAGTTGCTGCCACTATAATAGTGAGTTGTTGCCACTGCAATAATGAGTTGTTGCAACCTTTTTTGAACAAAATTTAACAATATTTCATTAAATTGTTTGAATTAAATCTAACAAAATCTAACAATATTTGAGTAATTTCTCTAGTCAGCATATTGAAGAAGAACTAGGGGACTCGCTTTTGAACACCGGGTTCCTTCAATCCAAGGTTACCAAATATTTCAATCTCACAAAGCTTTTTTGTTGAAAAAATTGTTCTTATCACATACTATGGAGGAAACCGATCATAAATAACGAGAAATTCTTCATAAATTGTTTCTAATGGATAAATTTTTTGAAATAGTTTGTTTAACAAAGTATAACATTAATATTTTAGTGAAAACCCAAAGGATATTAAGCATGAATCAATTTAAAAAATAATAATTCCTCATGTGTCTAAAGATACCCCAAAACCCATCTTCAATGACAAAGATCTTAAGGAATAGAAGGATTCCCAACAATGGTAAAAATAAGAACATGTCTACTTACATTGGGAATAAATGTTTTCATATGACCAATTTTATAGAGGGGGGTTATGATTCCCCCTTTTGTTATGTCAGTTATATTATAGGTTTCTTTTAGATATATATATATACATATTATTACTAATAAGGTTATAGATGTAAAGGAAACTGGTGGTAATCATGCAAGATAAACATTACTTTTTTACTCTTTGTGGTCTTTGTTTCCCTCAAGGAAGGTCACACTTCATCTGTACTATATTCTACTTTACCAATATAAATATCATCAAGCATAGAATGAAAAAAAATGAGTTGGTTCTTTTTTTAGCTTTGGTTTATTGATAAAGCGATAGTGGTGTTGTTCTATTACTCACTATTACAGTGTCTATTATCCTAATGTGCATGGGTTATAGGGAGACACACTGTTATAGTGGCTACAACTCATTATTAGAGTGGTGACAACTCACTGTAACAGTGGCGGAAACACCTTGTTATAGTGGCGAAAACTCCTTGTAGTAGTGAGTTGCTGCGACTGTAACAAGGAGTTTTCGCCACTGTAACAATGATTTTCCGCCACTGTGATTGTGAGTTTTCACCACTGTAACAGTGAGTTGCTGCAACCTTGTTTGAAAAAAATCTAACAATATTTCATTAAATTGTTGTTTTCATTTAATTTTTTTCTTGTTTTTCAGATGGTGCAAAAGTGGACATTTATCATTCAGGTTTGGTGTCACCCAAACCCAGGTCATGCACATACTAGGTTTTTGCTTCACAATGTAGCACTAAGCCAAGTTGATCAAAATAGTAGAGAAATTCCAGGGAAAACTACCAACAATGAATCCTATTATATTTCCCTAGTTGATGGGCTAAGAGCAGCAAGGAATTATGGTGCAAGTGACATTGTCACTTATGACTATTCCAAATTGATATCCAATAAAACGATGGAATTTACCAAGTCAGAAAACAAAATTTGAAACCCCTCCATAGACAAGAAAAAAAAATTGCTTCACAATTTCAAAGTTCTAACATAACATACCAATCAGATGTCCAAAGGGTTGTTGATGATATACTCATTGGAGAAACATCCAATGGATGTGTATGTGCAAGATATGTGGAGGAGTCAGCATGTGCTCCACCAATTGTCATTGTCAAGAATCGATATACGTGGCCTATTAATGAATGCATTATTCTTCTGATTGCTATTAGGGTTATTATGGTAGGAGTCATATTATGTGGTTCTTATTTTTTGTGATAGATTGTAGCAGCATAAACAACCATTATGTCCATCCTTTTTTATGTATTTATATGAGCTTTGCTTTTTATAGAATGACTTACTTTATTTTTTGGTACCTTTTTTATATCTCAACACAACGTGTATGTAAGTAATTTATTTTTCAGTCAATGTTATTAATGGAATTACATTGTGATCACAATTGAAATGTGTCATTTTGATTACAGTTCAGTCTTGTCTAACAATTCAATTCAGTTTAGTAGTGTCATTTTGATTATAGTTCAGTTTTGTCTTTCTGTTGGAAATACTGAGAGGGGTGGGGGGTGAATCAATATTTCCTTTTACAAATGTTATTTTACCACTTAATATCACTTTAAAGAGAACCCAAAAATGAACAACAACAAAAATATTTTTATTAACAAATAGCGAGGACTCCAAAATATTTTACAAAATGAGACCTTAGAATGCCTTCAATGCTTCTTCACATTTCTAATCAAGGTTTACAATAATTTACTGCTCCAGAGGTTATATCTATCATAAAATTTCCAACACCCATAATTCCACATATATGAGGGTACATGGGTTTATGTTTGGACAGGTTTAAAGTGTGTTGAGATGGCCCCTATTGTAGAGAGATACCATTGTTCGAAATTCATAAACAAAGGCTGAAATTGCAGAGGATTACTACAGTAAAAAATTCAGTGACTTTTTAGATGTCTTGTTTTCAAGCCAGATGGAGGTCTCCTATAAGTATTCTATAGAACATTGTACTCTCTTTCTCTCTCAGTATTTTCTAGTTCACGAGCTGTGAAAAAGTCTGCTCCTTCCTCCTATGTCTTTTTATTTTTTATTTTTATCTGTGGTTTGATATTGCATAAAAGAAAATATCCCTTACTGAAGTATAACTATTGTAATATTCCACCAAGAACCTTTAGTATATTTCTCTCTCAAACTTTTGTAGTTCACGAGATGTGAAGACTTCTAGGGGTATCATTTTTAACAATGCAAGGGTTTTTACATAGGGTTTTTCACTCAGGGTTTTCTACTTGAAAATGCACCTAGGTTTTTGCACTTGCGGTTTTCTTGTAGACAATAAGCTATGGGTTTTACTCCTAGGTATTTTCACTTAGGGTTATGAACTTATTGCTAGGGTTAAAAAATTCACAAAAACAACTTCAGACAAAGTCCCACTGTCACCATAGGCAACTTCATAGCTAGTCTAGGAATTTATACTTAGTTGGAAAGAATAAATGGAGTTTCAAGGATGCAATTTCCAAAACAAATTCTAGGAACATTCGTTCAATCATTATCCATGAGTAGCACATGAAACATTTATACAAGTCTATAGTAAAAGTCTAATGAGCTAGAATTCTTAAAGAAGCCCCTAACATAAAAAAGCATGTGAGATACCGTTGGTTACAAGCCAACAAAGATAGCTTATAGATCAAACATTATTATTTAATTTATCCTTTACACATGGTTGTATGCAAAATTGAATTGTGATATCTTGCATTTTTCCATTCATAGATCCAACCTCATTTAAAGGACAGAATTGGATAAATATCCAAACAAACCATTCAATTGCTGTGAATTTCTCCATTATCAACATCTTCAGCCACAAAATCAAGTGATTTGAATTGAAGCACGTTCTAAAATGCATGAAAACAACAAAAAATAAGCTTACAAAATAGTGAAAATAATATGAACAACCAGCAAATCAATGAAGTTAAGTTGATAATCATGCAAAATTATAATATACATTGAAGGATAACTAATAAATTGTAACCAATGCTTTTTTAGGAAAGTAATTTAAGGAGTGAGTGTAATGGTGCATGGGCCCAAAAAGTTGCATGTAAACAAACGTTAAATTATTATGATGGAAAATCAGGGTCACCCCAAATCAATTTCATCGATTGCGGCAACTCACCCTCCCATTCCAATGGTCACTGTTACGGAAACTCCTGATTGTGTACAAGGGGAATCTCCCATGATCATGGTAGCAAGAAATGGTTGATGCCAAATGGCTAACAGCTTTCCCTCCAATTCCAATGGTCATCATTGTGGCAACCTCTGACTGCATACACCATAAATCTCCCGTGATCACGATAGTAATGAACGATTGGTGCCAAATGGTCGGAAACTTGCCCTCCCATTCCAATGGTCACCGTTGTGGCAACACTTGACTTCATATAAGGGGAATCTCCCGTGTTCACGACAATAATGAACGGTTGATGCCAAATGGCCACCAAAATAGACGATGCCACTTGATTACATCTTTACTGGAATGATTATTACATGGTTACCCCCTACCATTCTCCCACATTCAAATTGTCGCACTTTCCTAGAACAACCATAGCCACTCTGAACTCTAACTAAATATGGGAGGCCCATGAGTTCGTAAAGAACCTGCTAAAGAATTTCTAAACAAATTTCCACACATTAGACCATTTTTTGAACAGACCGGCTGAATGGAGTATATTCGTAGGTTGCAGGGGTATGATGATGACATAGCTATAGAATTTTCCATGATTACAGGGAGGGTAGATATGAGGTAGCAGGGAAAGTGGTGCATGCAAAAAAATAATAAATTGTAGAAGAGATCGGGTTACCCCAGATGGGAGAAAAATGGTTTGCACCCTGAAAACCCCAACCTAATGTTGTCATTAGGGAGTTATGACGTCTAAAATAGGTCTCCTAAGGAAATTATAAAATAATAGTGGAAATAATAAAATAAGATTAGCTTACATCATCAAATTTTAGAGGAAAAAAAGAAGAAACTATTTTTTCAACTCATATTTTCAACTTATCTCCTTATGGTTTTACTTAAATTTTGAGAAGAAACACTCATTGGATGTATAATTGGATTCTTCATCCATAGAGTACCCATGTTGCATACTTTCAATGGACCCTGCGACATGAAAAATGTGATTGCAATAATGTTTTTTCATGTATTTCTGATTTTTCGTGTAGCAGGGTCCATCAAAAGTATGCAACATGGGTACTCTTTGGATTAAGAATTAAATTTTGCATCCAATGAGTACTCCCGCACGAAATTTGAGTAAAACCTTATTGAGATAAGTTGAAAATATGAGTTGAAAAAAGTAGTTTTATTATTTTATTATTTTTTAATCTCTTTACCTTTTCACTCCAAAAATGGTGAATAATCCCCCATGGTTGACATCATCATCTTGAATCCTATTGGTTCTTATAAAGTTTATTTTGGTTGTACATTTCTCTTAGGAGGCCCATTTTAGACCTCAAAATTCCCCTAATGGTGGCAATTCCTTGAGGCAGGTGAAAAACTGCAGAAGATAAGCACATGATTTGATAGGAGGGCATTACTATAACCCTGGAAAGATGTTGCATTCCTTGTCCAAAGATATTTTAAGTGCGAAGGAAGGTATGTCATTATTTATTACCAACACCTTTGGTTGTTAGACCACTTGCATCATGGTAGGTTGGTTAACATGCCTTTCTTTCTTGAAAAAATGCTAGAGCATATGGCCCGATCGGTGCAAAAATCAAAGTGACCATTCAAAATATTTTACCACCATTACCTCATTAAATTTTTGGTGGTTAGTACACTACAAATGGAAGGGAGAGCTTGGCATGAACTAGTTGGAAGTCCTTTTCATGCTTAAGCTACTACCCTGCCAGAGGATGCCCTGGCAATTTCTACCTTAGCATAGGGTACCCCAGTAGTTGCAAATCGGCCCCATGACGTCATAGCGGCAACTTCGTCCCATGGCATCCCAAATGTAGAAATTCCGATAAAGCTTTTCCATATGGAAATCGAGCCTCCCAATATTCAAATTATGAGGGTTTCTAAGGATTCTCTTGCTAAATCCCCACAGAAAGGAGATGAACAGATGATGATGATGAAGTAGAAATATTGGGGAGTAAACTTGCCACCAGAATACTCAGAGGATACAAGAAGCACCCAACAATGGTGCCAAAATCCAAGCAGAACAAGGCAAAGTGAGGTCGTGTTGTTCCTATTCCTGAAACCCTCCCCATTGTTATAGAAGAAACAACAGAAGAGAAAGAGCAAGAGAAAGAGCATCCATAAGATGTATTAATGGAAGGAGTCATGGAGAAAGGATGCATGCAACAATGATTCATGGAACAAGGATTAGGCCACCTTTCTGACACGAAATAACAAGTTTAGAAGGTTCCCTCTCCTGATTCTAACTATGAGTGCATACAAGGAGTAACTGAATGGTACGGAACAGATGGCCTTGCCTCAATTTAAATTTTGTATGGGGTGATGAGGTGGACCAAGAAATGGCTCCCCAAGCAATTGCACCACCAAAATTGACAAAGGATCACGTTAAAACAGTAAGTACCCCTTCAAATATTCCTTTGTATATTTCATTGTTAAGGAAGAATAAAATTCTCCAGATGAAAAACATACAACTACAAAACAAAGTTAAAACCCTAATAGATGAGTTCAGACAAAAACAAAGTTTTGAAATATTAATTTTCTTTTCCCAAGTTATAAAGTACCTACCATTGGTGTCATAGATATACCTTCTCCAGGGGTCCAAGAAAATATACCCCTTGGAAAAAAGCAGGTTGATGACATCGTTGTGCAAATAGAGGACCAGAAACTAGAGATGAAATTGACCAAATGTACAACTGTGAAAATAGAGGAACAAAATCCAGAGATGAAACTGAAAAAATAAACAATTTTACAAACAAAGGATTAGGAACCAGAGATGAAACTAACCAAATAAACAATTGTACAAACAGAGGATCAGGAACCAGAGATGAAACTGACCATAGACATTGTTTTTCAAATAGAGGATCAGGAATCAGAGATCAAACTTACCAAAGAAACTGTTGTCCAAACAGAGGATGAGGAACCAAATGATAAATTAACCCTTTGTATACCCTCTTACAAGGAAAAACTAATACCTTTCCACTTGCATGAAAACTTAATTCGTGACCTTTGACATACTTGGGAAGAATATATATTAAACAAAGTTGAAGGAAAACATAAAAACACAATGGCTGAGCTATAAAGAAAGGTGTCCAAGATGGAGAATGATAAGAAAAAACTTGGACAGATAATGGATGGTGTGCTTAGTTGCAAGGCTCCTTCAACCAATAACAACGTGTACTTGGCAGAAAGATTGATGATGTTTAAAAATAATGATATTCATCAACAATAAGCCTTTCCAGGTTGAATATAGAAATGTTTCATAGAACAATACAGGGCCTGTACAAATCTAGAAAAGGAATTTCTCTGTGAAGTGTACCAACATAATTTTTTGTTTTCTGTTAACAAAAGATGGAATCCCAATCCTTATGTAGGGGATGTCCAATTTAGAGCCTTTATATTGTATTTGAGAAATCATACCAGTTGGGTGGAAGCTCTTAAAAATCTTAAACATAATTCTGAGAGAATTCTGTGGGTTAGAGGAGAATATGAAATATTTGTAGAGGTTATGAAGAACATAAACAGTTGGCTAGTTTGTCAGAGGAAGTAGAGAAAATCACCAGGAATAGGCATTAGACCATTGCAAATTGCGCAACCCAGATTCAAATATTGGATATTGTTGCACAAGAAGGATGTAAAGCAAGGTGGGTTGCCTCGGGAAAACACACCCAAAATAAAGATCCATTTAACTACCTAAACTTAAAGATAGCCTTAACAAGGGTTTCTCCATATATTATTTCCAGGGAACAATTTGGGAATAACTAGATCAGTCTTAGATTTCGTTATCCAATGATCTCGCTACCAACAAGGATACATAAGAAGTCCTATACCCTCAGAAAAAAGAAGAGTTTGAATACTAGAATAAAATTATGGAAACAACCGTGTATCTTCGTCCTGGTGAAGCACGAAAATATTCATGAAAATTCCCCTTCATCCTCAAATTCAAAGTGACCCCTGTCTTCTTGCTGATATTCACTCCCTCACTGTTGTTGACATTGTCCCACTCCCCTTTGCTGACACTCATTGCCACTGGTGCGACAAATCATAGTCATAATATGCATAATCTTTGATGTTGTAACATGTATTATTCTCCAATAATATATCACCATTATCATTGAGCAGTTATAAAGAACTGGTAAAATTGTGTTTTACATGTTTTGTTATAATTTCGTCACGTTTCTGCTACAAATTTTGTTACATTTCCATTGTTTTTCTTCCAATTTATATATCAGATTCATGATTAGACACTAATGTATGCACGCATAATGCGATTAAGGAACAACCACATGAAAGCTATCTTCCATAACATACAAAATAATCGATGTATTGAGAGACTGAGTGTAAATGCATGGAGTTATTTATTGACCTTAAATGACAATTCAGGCAAATTTCCCAAGTCAACAAACATATCCACAACACGTATCAAACATACATGGACATATTCAAAAAAACAATAAACCATTAATTACATTTAATACACTAATAAATATTAAAATCAAATTGAAAATAAATGTATCGCAACAAACCTGAAAAACCATGCATTGTTGGAGAGAGGGTGACCTCGCTTGTTGAGTTGTCCAAACTCAAATAGCTCATCCTCATCTGTAGCGATATTCAATTCAATTTCCAATCTTGCATTTTGTTTGCTTGTATTTCTTTTCTTTTTGGGGCTCAGGAAACTCATCTTCCTCTTCAAATATTACTCAACAGCACCCAACCCACATGTGAATTCATAATCCATAATATGAAGATTGTTGGTGTCATCCAACATTTTTTTAACAAAAGCAATCAATTGTTCAACCTTGGTTAAAGTAGTAGGAGGATTGCTTCAAACCAAGTCTATGTAGCCAAATAACTCCTCTTTCGCCAACTCAAGTCCTTCAACATTTACATCAACATTGTGACTATCCATCGAAAATGTGTTTGCATCTTCACCAAGATCCGATATTGCCTCTATATTTATCTCATGAGGGTCATTGTATGAATTAGTTGTGCTTTGATGATTTAGTAATCAGTTTGAATCCATTGAACTGAAAGGCAACTAACCCACCTTTATGGAATGCTTGTAAATGTTGCCATGAATAGACCATGGGCAATCACAAGTTAAGAAATTTGTGTGATGATAAGTGACAAGATATTTCTTATTAGGTTTAGGTTGAATCCTCACACAAAAAGCATGAGACATTTGCTCATGAGGGCTACAATCACTATATGGAATTATTTTTTCTTTTTCCATTGATGATTCCAATAGTTTCTCTTTCATATAATTATTCAAAAATCCTTCCTTTTTTAGAATTTCCTTAAACCAATAATAGGGTTCAACATTTGTTAGAAGAACATATATCAACCAATCCATCCTACGAGCCCATTTCTTTCTTCTATCAGATAGAAATTTTGTTTTTAGGTAACAATGGTATGACTCCACAACATTGTTTGTCTCCTGATTTGCATGGGGAAAATCTCAACAACCTTTTACTCACATCCCTAATTGCAGAAAAATTGGGTTAATGAAGATATTTCATGCATATGAAAACCAGAAAGTGAAATGTAAGAAAGAGTTTTTCAACTTATAAATATTGTCACCAAAACCCCAATCCTTGTGGAAATAGTCTAGGAACTTCTCCTCATTAGAAAATTTGTTGAAGAAAGAATTAATTTCATTGCTCACTTCAGCACTGAAACAATAATTCATAATTAAACCCAAATCACTAAACATCTCTTTTTCTAGTTTTGGACTACTGGTCAATCGATTCACATTTTTTAGTCATGCTCGACTAATGTGCCAAACACACAGATAACATTGCACCTTGTGATTCTCTTGCAACATTCAATTCATTTCAAGCATGTTATTTTTGTAATAAATATAAGTTTTACTGTAAAATAAGAAGATTGAAGTTACATTAAAGCATTG
The DNA here is from genome assembly GCA_000404065.3 of Pinus taeda. Classification (NCBI taxonomy): domain Eukaryota; kingdom Viridiplantae; phylum Streptophyta; class Pinopsida; order Pinales; family Pinaceae; genus Pinus; species Pinus taeda. The sequence continues at coordinate 15,205 of APFE030274192.1, read as the reverse complement.
ATTTCAGCCAATGCATCATCAATCATGAAGACATTAACTTTCCAAATATGATCAACTTGGTGACACATATGCATGAGGTGCTCCAACCATAGTGAAATTTCCTATGATGTATTATGTGATGCCACCACCAATTCCATTGGCACCCCACTTTGTTGCTCATGAAAAACCACGAGCGTGTACAACTGATATTATCACATTGAAAAAACATATGAAGTCAACTTCAACTCTTTAATTATTATCAAACCTTACTAATCAAATTATTGTACTAGATCAATCATTCTTAGTACATTCACCCCATATTTATTTGTGTTGAATGTTGAATCCATGGCTTTTAGGCTATTATTTGAAACGTCACCATGGTCTCCAACATCCACTCCATTTGAATTACAACTATAAAAGGGATCTCTCCACCATTGGGCTTTTGATAAAATAAAAAATCATCTTGGTGTTTTCTATACCAAAGTTCACATTTATTTCATCCTTCTTATGCAACTGATACTTTCCTTTCATTAGATGATTATAGATGTTAACAACATTTTTCCTACACAAAAATAAATCCCTATATCAAGTTGTAACATCCATGTCAACATATTTTTTAACATGCATTTTGCAAACTGAGTCAATCGACACTTCCAAGAAGAAACAAATCTCTACATAGGAAACCGTGTCCCTTGATAACTTTGGTTGATGCAGGTACCTAGCATGACCTGAAGTGTCATGTTGTCCATGACAAGGCCATCCTTGACTATCTACATGATCATACATGTTATATCTTATTATCGCTATCTCAGGGTTTTGAACCATAACTTTTACAATGAAATGGCATTGGCAACCTTTTTTTTTCACAGATGAGGATCTTTTCTTCATTTCATTTTGTCCACTTTTATCGTTGAGGCCATATGAAAAATTGTAGTTGCATAATTTTTTTTGAAAATTCAATACATATGAATCCATGAAAAATGATCGAGCACTATCAATATCAACATTTAAAAAATGCATCTTTAAAAAACTTACATTTCATATTGCAAGGAAGTAGTAGGCCTTGAGCTTGGGCGTTTATTTTGTATCTGGGTAAAAGAACATGGAGCATCTGGATTCATTTCCTCTCCTCTAATAAATTCTCCAGTTCTATTTGAAGGGACTTTTGTAATCTGATCAATATCCATGTGTTTTCCATGTACTTAAGACCAATCTAAATCCTTCCTAGAAAATATGATATTTTCTTCACGGTCTTTCGTCGAAAGGTCAACGATTGTTTCCCATTTGACCTGCTTTACCATTTTGTGACCCAAGGAGTTCTTGCAACAATAACCCATAATGTGTTGCAACATTGACCGAGCGAGTTGCCATGATGGTGACCCAACGAGTTCCCACAACTGTAAACCAACGAATTGCTGCAAAGTTGAACTAGTGTGTTTCCACAATGGTAAAACAACGATCTGACTCAATGGTCAACCGGTGAGTTGCCACAATGGTCAAATAGAGAGCCACTGCAATAGTTAACTAGCGAGTTTTCTCAATGGTTAACAGGCAAGTTTCCACAACGACTGACCAACGAATTGTTGCAATGGTTAACTAGTGAGTTGTCGCAACGGTTAGCCAACGAGTTGTTGCACCAGTCAATCAATGAATTTCTGCAACAAAAAACCAACAAGTTTCCACAACAGTGAAACAATTTGTTGTTGCAACAATGAACTAGTGGATTTTTTGGAATCAATTTTGGTGCTCTCCTAATCCTTGACAAGCAACAACCAACTGTGTTCTCTCCTATTTCTGCTAGGGAATTTGTCAGATAGTATAAAATTGTCTGCATAAATAAAGAAAGAAACCCAAAACAACATTTCATTTATATAATAGTTTGCATAAATTATATAATAATTTGCTAATAATATAATATTCTATTAATAAATTATATAATAATATAAGCACAAATATATATACTAAGATTTATTTGCGAAATCGAAATTAGTAATGTGGAGGATGAAGTAATTTACAAGTTGGGTTTTAGTAGTGTGGAGGATGAAGGGTCCATCCAAATTTGGTTTTAGTAATGTGGAGGATGAAGGGCTTTACAAATTGGGTTTTGACCAACACCATAAAAAACAACAGAAAAACAAACATTATGCTTATAACTAGAGCTAGAATCTGCACAGGTAGGAATCTGTGTGGGTTTTGACATTTCCTATTTTGAACTTACAATATGAGCGATGCTGAAATTGGTTGCTCAGGTCCCAGGTACAAAATAAAAATTTGTTGAATTTTTTGCATGTTTTTCATAAAATTGGTACAAAATTTGCGCTAAACATTGGAGTGATTTTTGAAATCCGTTCAAATAAAAATACTGGGCCTGATCTCAATTTTCTCCACCTGAGGTTGCAGTGGTCTCAAAATGATGTGGGGGCGAATGGAATTCATAATAACGAAGGAGGGAAAGGGAGGCTTTCCATTAATTCATTTCAGCCTATGTGGATGTGTGAGTTAGGCGAGTTGTCGTGTCATAATCGGCAAGCCTGCAAACATAATTTTGTGGATGGTAACACCAATGATGACGTGGATGGAGAGGGAGAAAGAGAAGTTTGGAAGTTTTCATTTGGAGACAGAGGGATCAAAGGGATCCACATCTGTTACCACATTTATACATGGTATCAAAGCAAAGGTGATCAAGGCGAAGAACAATATACAATAGGGAGAAGTTCAAAGTTTGTGGTTCCTGAATATAGAAATTGAGTTCTTATCACATCTCAATTTCACAATTGGCATTCAACGTTCAAGACTCGAGTATGCCCTTGATGGCAGCTCGAATTATATAGCCTAGAAGGATCGCATGGAAGCAGTATTAGAGGATAATAGTCTAAATGACTTTATTGATCAAGAAGTCCCCAAGCCGACAATGGCTAATGCTACAGAATTGGCAGAATGGAAGAAATGTGTGGCTAGAGCAAGGATAATCCTTCTGGAGGGAGTTCGAGACCACATAGTCTCAGGTCTCCATAGGAAGGAGACACCATTTTCAATGTGGAAAACATTGAAATATCTATATCAAAACAACAACGATCAGAGGAAGCCAGCGCTGAAAGACAAGCTTCAGAAAATCAAGTGTGAAAAGGGTGACACGATCTCTACATATCTGAACAAGCTCACCACCTGCAGGGATGAGCTTGGAAGTGTAGGGATCACGACTGCTGATGATGAAATGGTGAGTCTTGCACTCCTTCGTCTTCCTAAGAGTTGGCATAGCTACCAAGACTCGGTAAATGGAAGAGAGAAACTGCCAGATTGGGAACGACTTTGGTCGGATCTGATGCAGGAGGAGATAAGAAGAAGCACCAGAGATGGTTCTTCCTCCAAGGAGGATGAAGAAAATTGTGCCTTAGCAAGTAAGGCGAAGAAAGGGAAGGAGAAGGATTCTCATTGCAAATCGAGTTCTTCCCATGGTGGGAATAAGTTTGACAAATAAAAGGTGTGATGCTTTCGTTTTCATGAGGTGGGCCATTTTGCTACAAATTGCCCATTGAGGAAATCCAAGATGGGATCCAAGGAAGGATCTGAAGGTGAGGCATTGGCCTCACATTTCGAGTTGGATTTCACCCTCTTTGCATGCATGGTTTCATCCATGGTGGGATATGGTTGGTTTCTTGACAGTGGAGCTTCTTTCCACATGACCTGTGACAAGAGTTTGTTTAGTACCTTGGAGGAGAAAGATCTCCAGATACTCATAACGATGGGTAATGATGAAAAGTATAGTGTCTCAGGTGTAGGCATAGTTGTTTTTCATAGGGAGCACGGAGCTCGCATTACCTTGACCGATGCCTAGTATGTACTAGGCCTAAGGAAAAATTTGGTGTCGATCGTAATGCTGGAAGACAAAGGCTATGATGTAGTCTTTAGTAAGGGAAAGGTTTTCCTTCGACACATCACCACTAGATAGGTGAAGCAAATTGGTTCACGAGTCAAGAACCTGTATGCTCTTGAGGTTCAAGATGCATGCAAAGCCTTGAGGAGCAACGCAACTGATGGAGACTTGGTGGTTGAGAGGGAGAGTACGTTACCTCTCAACATGCAGCGCCAGAAGAAGTCTCAGACAATTGTGGAGGAGCCACGATTGGTGAAGCAGCTTTAGGAGGTTGTGGA
>APFE030274165.1:14346-79327 GCA_000404065.3 Pinus taeda | reverse complement strand
GGGGTTCAGGGCAGCGCCCCGAGAAAAAATTTTTTGGACCCTATATTAGGTTGGGCGAACCTACCTATGGTTTTTCAGTCCACGGTTTTGGACGCGATGGTTTTCGGTCCATGGTATTGGATGCTTCGGCATGTATAAATATGTATTGTAACATTGAAAGGAATATAATGAAAAATCAAGCTGGTAGTCTCAGTTTTGAGATTCAGTGGGAAATCTCTGTGTATATATGTTTTATGTGTTATGCTCTCGCATTTTTTATTTTTTCCTGTGATTTAGAATTCGTATGCAAGTAATTTCTGTACGAGGTTAAAACCTACAGAACCTTCATGTTTGCACTATCTTGCTGCTAGTGCTGGATTTCTATGGGATCGGCTGCTACAGGAATTCCTACAGGAGCTCTTGTAGCTGCTTCTCCCCTTGAAACTTTAGCTTCTTTATGTGCTTGGAGCTCAAGGATGATGCCACAGGTGTAGATAAAGATGGAGAGGTAGTAGTTAGGCCTCAAGTGAGGTTGATGGTTCTTTTTCCTCTCGTTGTTTTTTTTTTCTTAAAAGACTAAAAAACTATTTTTCTATGTTTTTCTTGTGCAAGAAGAAAAATGATGCTTGGGTTGTGATGTAGCCTTGGGAATGATGGAAAGGAGGTTTTAAGATTGTAGGAGGGCTTCTAGGTTCTTCATGAAGCTTCTTTGACCCTCAAACTACCTTTTGTATTCACTTCCGGCTCTCTGTAATTCCTACAGGAGCCTCCTGTAGAAAACACAGGACCTCCTGTAGAAAACACAATTTTTGAAAAAGAGGTACAGTGGGGTGAAATAAATGCCAAAAATGACAAAGGAAGGTGTGGAGAAGATGAGGTGGGTGTTGGTATGAATGTTAGGGTCCCCTTGGCACCTTCGTCTGCTCCCTGTAGTCCTCCTGCGAACCTATAATGCAACAAAAAAATTCATTTTCTGTCTTCTTTTATTTATTTTTTTAAAAACAACTAGGGCACCTCAGAGAGGTTTTCACCCTATTTGCCTACCTTGGGCACCTCCAAGGGAGGTTTTCACCCAGGGATCTTATTCTTTTTTCTCTCTCCTTTTTTTTTTTTAACATCATTGGGCCACCTTAGAAGAGGTTTTCAACCCAATGATGGGACTCAAGCACCTCCTGGAGGTTTTCACTTGAGTCCTTATTATTATTATTATTATTATTATTTGCTTTTCTTCAGTGAGTGGGTGAAGTGGAAGCTAAGGCATGCTTAACTACCATCATTGTTTTATTCAGATATTCAATAAACTCTCGCTTGGAGAGGGGTTTTTTGTAGACTTTCAACAGATGTCCATTGACAAGCATGGGGATGGATTCATCATCAATTGTTCTTATCAGAATTGGACCATTGTCATTGCATTTTTCCGCAATGTAGGGTCCAAGCTATCTTGTCCTTAGCTTGCTTTTGAAATCCTTGTATCTTCAATCATATAGTAGTACCCAATCTCCCTCTTGGAATTGCATCTCCTTGATATATTTGTCATGTCATATCTTTCTATGAAGATGAACTACCTTTGTATGGAGAAGGGCTTGCAATATGTATTCATCCAATCCATTGAGCTAAATTAATCTCTCCTTCTGTGCATGGCTGAGGTCTAGGTCTAGCTGAGCTGCCATCCTTTGTGTATTGAACTCAAATTCTATTGAGAGCAAAGCTTTCTTCCCATAGACTAGTTCATAGGGTGTGAACCCAGTGGTGGTCTTCCATGTTGTGTTGTAGGCCCATGTGGCCTCAACTAATTTGTATGCCTAGTCTTTTCTACTGCAACTCGCTACCTTGGTTAGGATCCCTTCCAATGCTCTGTTGGTGACCTCCACTTGCCCATTGGCTTGTGGATGGTACGGGGTGGAAGTCCTGTGCTTAATATTATGATGTGTGAGCAAGTCTTCAATCAGGTTGGAAGTGAATTGACTGCCTTGATCTCTAACCAACTCTCTTGGGTACCCGAACTTGTAGAATAAGTTTTCTCTCAAAATCTCAGCTACTTTTTCCTCTATTGCTGCTTTGATTGCTTTTGTCTCTACCCACTTTGTCAGGTAGTCGGTGCACACAATGATGTATTATTTATGCTTTGAAGGAGGGTTGGTAGGCCCCACAAAGTCCATGCCCCACTTCTTAAATGGCTCAAAGGTCACTTGAGGTTGCATGGGCATCTCATCCTTTGGAGTAGGTTTCCCCATCCTCTGATACCAATCACACTGGCTTGTATATCTCCTCACATCCTAATGAAGAGTGGGCCAGTAGTAGCCTGCTTGTAATATCTTGAAGGCAGTTCTTTTTGTTGCAAAATGACCTCCATAAGGCCCGTCATGATAGGTCAAGAGGATGTCAAAGAATTCCTCCTCCATGACACATCTTCTCAAGATTTGATCTAGCCCAGGTTTGAAGAGATTTCCCCCAATCTAGGTGAAAGGGGCACTTTTCCTTATTATCCTGCTATTCTCTTTTAAGGATATGTGTGGTAGGAACTGTGCTAAAACCAAGTAGTTTGCTATATCAGCAAACCATGGAGAGAGTACTGATATAGAGAATAAGTGTTCATCTAGAATTTTGTCATCCACCATTCCTTCTTCACCTACAGGCAAATTCACTCTAGACAAAAAGTCAGCAACAACATTCTCTTTTCTAGGCTTATCAATAATTGTCAAGTCAAATTGTTGTAGTAAAATCAACCATCTAATAATGTGAGCATTTACATCTGGTTTGTTCATTAAATATCTAATTGCACCATGATTAGTGTGCATAAAATTTTGATACACTGTGATATAATGTCTGAATTTGTTTAAGGAATGCACGATAGCTAGGAGATCCTTCTCGATCACTGTATAGTTTAACTCTACCTTTGACAAGTTTTTGCTTATAAAGTATATGGCATAAGGTAACTTTTCATCAATTTTCTCTAAGGCTGCTCCTATCACTTTGTTCGAGGCATCTGTGTGAATGTGCAAAAGTAGGGCCTAATTTGGGCCTCTAAGAATTGGGGTAGTTACTAGCATCTATGTGAATATGCAAAAGTAGGCCTAATCTAGGCCTCTAAGAATTGGGGCAGTTACTAGCTTGCTCTTCAAGGTATCTAAGGCTTCTTGATAGTTTTCTGACCATATGAACTCAAGATCTTCGCTTAGGAGGCCAAACAAAGGAGAGGCTAGCTTAATGAAATCTTTAATGAATCTTCTATAATATCTAGAAAAGCCTAGGAAACTTTTGACATCTCTCACCTTTTGAGGAGGTGGGACCCTTTGGATGATGGCGATTTTGTTGGGGTCCACCTATGGTCCTTGCTGAGATATTGCATGACCTAACACGGTCCCTTTAGTTATAAAAAATTCACATTTTTCCAGACTGAGGGATAGATTCATCTCAATACACTTGTCTAGAAATTTTCCTAGGTTAGATAAAGCTTCCTCAAAGTCAGAGCCATAAAGAGTAAAATCATCCATGTATATTTCCACTGCATGATGAACCAGTTTAGAAAATATACTCAATACCACTCTTTGGAACATGGTTGGAGCATTGCACAAACCAAAAGGAAGGACTTGGTATGAAAAGGTACCCCAAGGACAAGCGAAAGTGGTCTTATCTTGGTCTTCTAGGCTGATTTGAATATGATTGTACCCACTAAACCCATCTACGAAGGAGAAAAAATTTTTCCCTGCCAGACTGTCTAACACTTGATCTATGAAAGGTAAAGGGGTATCATCCTTTTTAGTGTCTTTGTTCAATTCCTAGTAGTTGACAAAGATTCTCCACTTACCATTTTTCTTTGGCACTAGCACCAAAGGAGGGACCCATTCACTGTTAGATATTGGATAGATGAATCCTGCATCAAGCAATTTCTGCAGTTCTTCCTTAACAATATCTTTAAGTGCTAGATTCATCCTCCTTTGAGGTTGCTAGACTGGTTTGAAATCTTCCTTGATGTATATATGATGAGTACATACTAAAGGGTGCACTCCCTTAATTTCCTTATAACTCTAGGTGAAGGCATCTAGATGTTTTCTCAGTAACCTACACAACTTCTTCTCCTGGGAAGTAGATAGGGATGGATTGATTTTCAATGTTCTTTCTGGGCCAAACTCTATATTTCTGACACGGGGAGAGGTAGGATCAGCCACATAGAGATCATTTGAGGGGTTTTTTTGGGTTTCTCTTACTATCTCTTCTAATGGCGATACACTAGGAGGTGGATTCTGAATCAAATTTTTAATCACATCATCCTCATCTTGTTGTTTCCCCCCATGGAAATTTCTAATGCACAAAGTGGTGTAGAATAAACTTCATCCTCATCTTCCTCCTCCAACCAGAGAGGTAGATCATGTTCTAGAAAGGGTTGGGCAGGAGGATATAGGATTAACTACTTGGACATGTGCCCATTATTTATGGTCATCTTCCCAGCTTGACAACTGATGTAGGCATCAAATATAGCCAACCAGGGTCTTCCCAGAATGAGGGGATACCCAGTGAGTTTTGCCTTTGGCTGGAGAACTAGGAAATCAACAAGGTACTCCCAAGAATCAATGGGGACCATCACATCTTCCACAATCCCCTCAGGGGTTACAGTGGAGCGGTCTGCTAGTTGTAGGTCTGTCGTGGTCTTCCTCAAGGAGCCCTAGAGGTTAAGTTTGAGCATTGTGTCCTTTGTCATCACATTAATGGTAGCTCGCAAATTAATCAAGGTATGTGGCATCATTATGCCATTTATGTGTGTTGGCATTATGATACAAGTGTTGTCCTTGATGGCAGGATGACAGATTATAGTGTAGCAGGTCAGTAGCAAAGAATTGATGATCAAACTACAAAGAATGAAGAAAGATGAGTATATATGTAGGTTCACTATATACCAAGTCGCGTACATAGGCAGGTTATACGTAGGTTCACTATGTACCAAGTCGCGTATATATGCAGGTTTTCTATATACCAAGTAGGGTATACACACAGGTTGTACACGCAGGTTCTCTATATACAAAGACGCGTATACACGCGAGATTGCTGATCAAAATGCGTGTATGTGTATACACGCACTTTCATGCAAAGAAAAGCGCGTACATGTGGGAAAGCTTATTTTTGCGTTTGTGGTATTTAGACCTATGGTTTTGGTCCTTGGTATTGCGTTCGAAGTGTTGAACCCAAGTATTGGGTCCCTAGTATTGGTTCTTAATGGTTTTGGACCATGGTATTGAGTAAGGCCTAAGACTATTAAAGGAGAAGAAGATCTTTAGGCAAAGGCAATTGGAAAAAGTCTTGAATATCTGCTGAAGTATGAGATCTAGTATGTAGGGGTTCATGATGCTTTGCTTGATCTGAGCTAAGGAGAAATCTTAGCGGTTGATGGATAACATGATCTAAGGATAGAACGGGATCATGAGGCTTGGAATGTATTATCATTATGTGATTTAATCATGGATAGTATAGATCTGAATTATTTATGCATGTTTTATTATATGAATGTTATGATCTGGGAATGACTAATGTCTGAAAGAGCTTCAAGGTTATGAGTAAATATTTTCAGATCTGTACGCGGATTGGCTTTGGTAAAAGCGTGTATGTATGTCGGTTTGGTTCATCATAGTAGCGTATACATTATAAGATATGATCTGGCTATTGTTGCGGAGTTCTGTGGTCTGTTCTGTGTTCTGGTGACTGTGTTGGTTACAGGGTTTCAGTGTTTCAGTATTGGGTGATTCAAATATTGATGATGTAAGTATAGTTGATGGGTGTATTGCAGTGATGATTAATTTTGTGCTTCAAAGATATTGATGGGTCCAGCATGAAAAGTGGATGAAACATGGCCTTCAGATTATGGTGTTGTGCTTCAGGAGTATCCTGTCTGAAAATGTATGAAACGTGGTACCTGGAGGAAGAAAGAGAAGGTTGTTGCCTTCCGTAGGTTGGCACCTATGTACTAGTACATCAGCTAGTACAAGAGATAGTAGTGTATATGATTCTGAATATGGAAATGAAAAAGTTATATTGATTTAATAATACTGATTAACCCCCCCCCTTCTCAGTATTATTTCCAACAATTGGAATCAGAGCAGGTCCTTTGGTAGAAGCTTGATCGCTCAAAGGAGATCCGTAGAATAATGGGAAAGAAGCACAAGAAGAAAGCACCTAAAAAGAAGAAGACATCTCAGAAAAACTATGATAGTGGAAGCATCGATTGGGGAATATGTGGAAGAAGCACTTCAAATTCAGAATCACTTCAGAATGAAGATGAACAAGAACTATCAGGTATGAATTTGTTATCCTCTGGTGATACTGTTATCTATCCATTTGAAGATGATGAAAGTGACAGTGAAACAGTTGAATGTGCTCTTATGGGTGAGCAAGAAAGATATCAAATAGAGGCAAAATTTAAAAGGCTTACAGACAAAAGTAGAGATCAACAAGATCTATTGAATAAAAGGGAATGTGCCTTCAAAGAAGAAGCTACCAAACTAAAAGTTCAACTAGAGGAAGGAAACAAGGTAAGGAAGGACAAGGTAGTTCAATGTCAAAAGTTGCAGGAGGAAATGACATCATTAAGAAATGAAGTCAATGAAAGGAGCAAAACAATCAAGAAAATGAGAGATAGATCTAGTTATTATGAAAGGCTTGAAGCTACAATCCTCTCGCTAAAGAAAGATCTTGAAGGATCAAAGAAGCAGAATAAATAACTACTCCAAGCTCTTGAAAAACAAGAAAACGAAGTTCTTGAACTAAGACATTAGTTGGAAGAAGAAAGAAAACTTGAAGAAAACATGAAGAAGCGGCACCATGAAAGGGAAGAGCAACTTCAGGTTGAGGTAAATATTCTAAATGATAAATTAGAAGAAAAGGATAAGCTCTTATGATTTCAAGATAGTACTAAGATTTTGGATTATATTCTTAGTAGTCAAAGGTCTCCTGCTGTCAAAACTGGTCTTGGTTTTCATGAATCTATTGAAGATGAATCTAATTTAGAAAATAAGACAAGGAACTCCCATGCAAAATTTGAAATGCTCAACAAAGAGATGAGAGGTCAACCCCATCAACAGCTAAGGAAAGAAATTCTTCAAAGAAAATCTTTTACTCCTCCAATAAATAATGTTGAATGTTATGTATGTCATAATCTTGGACATGTTGCAACCAGATGAAGAAGAAGAATGGTTCAAGATCATCACGGTCTAGGTACTTTAATGGATATTGTTTTTTTTGCAATATGTTCGGTCACAAAGCTGTTGATTGCCACAAAAGGAATATGAAACATGTAAGATGTTATGCATGCAACAATCTTGGACATATAGCCAAGGAATGCAAGAACAAGGTACGGGCACCACACCAAAAGGAGAAAACATCGTCACACTTGAAGATATGGAAGAAGAAGGAAGTCCAGCCAGGAGGGTGTGGCACAACACCATATATAGACATAACAGACTCAGGGGGAGCTGAAAGTGTAAAACTTCAGTGTCCTAAATCTCATACGCAATTTGCATAAAAGGGAGTCACGTATATATGTGAGTTATACACTACACAGTCGCGTATATGTCAGTCTGAGGAAAAGCAGTAGGGACAAGCTCAGAAAAAGGGTCTGATATGATTTAGTCCATTATTTGTTCTGTTTGATAATGGTTACAATCTGTTGATGATGTGAGGAAATGTCTTGATACTTGTAAGATGTTTAGAAGTGTTTTTGATCCTAACTTGATGATGATAATGCCTTGATACTTCTTGCTGATATATGCATGATCAGATCTAATAGTAAACAAGATGGCACAGGTTCAGGAGGAGCATATGCTTTTGATAATGCATTATTGGCATTATGGTTAGTAGTCTTTGGTGATGATGCTTATATGTCTAAATGATATATCTTGCTATGATATGGTTATGAGTTATCCATGACAAAATCTCATATGATTCTTGGGGTTACATAGTTGATGTTCAGATCAGATTTGTGGATGATTCTCTGATGATGCATATATGGTACTTTCATAAGGATAAGGAGAAGTACAAAATACACATCTTCATTACTTGATAATGAGTCACTCATATGCTGTTGTTGTCATATCATATAATACAACTATGATGCAGGATTCCTATCGTTCTTGGTACTGATATGGATGAGGATTGTTGCTGTTGATGATATCAAGAAGTCTTGTCTTGAGATCTAGATACATAGTGCTAGATACATGGAGTTGCATTGTTGGAGATATGATGATGATGAGTTCTTACCCATATGATGATAGGTTGATACTTACATATGTTGATTGATGTAGATGTTCCCATGTGATGATACTTGGATCATGTAGATCTTGATGTTGATGAGATGGCTATGGTGTTTTTCACATATGATATAATGTGAATGATTATGTATGTCATATGCAGAATTTTGTTCAAAAGGATGAATTGATATCTATATGTAGACATACCTTGTTATAGGACATTTACAGGTTACTGATTTGGAAGTGGTTGTACGCGAGTTTCATAAGGAGGATCCGCGTATGTACGCCTGTTTCTGTGGATACAATCACGTATATATTGATTTGAAGGAAATCAGTGGGCCAAACTCAGGATAAGAAGAGTCTGATATGGGCCTGATAGAGACCATCTAACATAGATGGAATAGATGCAAAGGGAGAACATGATTGCTGGTCTGGATACTGCTGATGATAGTTGTTGATGACTATCATACTCTTGATATTTGGTCTCTATGTCATATATTTCTTTTATTATCAAGGTCATGTAACGGCCTATGTTGGTTTCCCCACTATGCTTGGGATGAATGATGTTATACTCTTGTATTATCATGTGTAAACTTTTTGGTATATCCCCAATTGGTTGGGAGATGAATGTATGTATGAGTCTTTGATGATAGGAAGGTCACTTATGATGTATAGAGTCATGTTTTTCTTGTAGAATATCTTTTTGTAGACCTCGCTTATAGTCAAGGGGAGCATGAAAATCTCTCCTCAGCAGAGCAGAGACTTCAGCCTGTATTTAGAGGGAGCATGGACAGATTGGTACACCTTGGCATATACAAAGGGGGAGCTCACGCAGAGATTTCACCAGGTACTCAGGGGGAGTATGGACAACGGAATGTTTATCAAGGAAAGAGAATATCTTGGTTTGCCCTTTGCCCTTGATGTCAAAGGGGGAGTGTGATTTGGTGTTGTTTCCTTCAATTCCAAAGGGGGAGATTGTTGGCATTATGATGCATGTGTTGTACTTGATGGCAACCCACTCGTAGAAGAACAACTCCCTTACATATGAATCTACAAAAGAGATATTATATGTGACATAATACGTGGGGTGCAGGACAGCTCAAATGAAATAGATGACAGTTCTCAATATGGTAAGTTGGCTTTGTCATCAAGTCCAAAGGGGGAGATTGTTGGCATTATGATACAAGTGTTGTCCTTGATGGCAAGATGACAGATTATAGTGCAGCAGGTCAGTAGCAAAGAATTGATGATCAGACTACAAAGAATGAAGAAAGATGAGTATATACACAGGTTCACTATATACCAAGTCATGTACATAGGTAGGTTATATGTAGGTTCACTATGTACCAAGTCACATATATACGCAGGTTCACTATATACCAAGTAGGGTATACACGCAGGTTGTACACACAGGTTCTCTATATACAAAGACGCGTATACATGCGAGATTGCTGATTAAAAGGTGCGTATGCGTATACACACACTTTCATGCAAAGAAAAGTGCGTACATGTGGGAAATCTTATTTTTGGGTCTGTGGTATTTAGACCTATGGTTTTGGTCCTTGGTATTTCGTCCGAAGTATTGAACCCGAGTATTGGGTCCCTAGTATTGGTTCTCAATGGTTTTGGACAATGGTATTGAGTAAGGCCTAAGACTATAAAAGGAGAAGAAGATCTTTAGGCATAGGCAATTGGAAAAAGTCTTGAATATCTGATGAAGTATGAGACCTAGTATGTAGGTTATGGGTTCATGATGCTTTGCTTGATCTGAGCTAAGGAGGAATCTCAACAGTTGATGGAGAATAAGATCTAAGGATAGATCGGTATCATGAGGGTTGGAATGTATTATCATTATGTGATTTAATCATGGATAGTCTAGATGTGAATTATTGATGCATGTTTTATTATATGAATGTTATGATTTGGGTATGACTGATGTCTGGAACAGCTGCAAGGTTATGAGTAAATATTTGCAGATCTGTACGTGGGTTGGCTTTGGTAAAAGCATGTATGTACGTCGGTTTGGTTCATCATAGTAGCGTATACATTATAAGATATGATATGGCTATTGTTGCAGAGTTCTGTTGTCTATTTTGTGTTCTGGTGACTGTGTTGTTGACAGGGTTTCAGTGTTTCAGTATTGGGTGATTTAGATATTGATGATGTAAGTATAGTTGATAGGTGTATTGCAGTGATGATTAATTTTGTGCTTCAAAGATATTGATGGGTCCAGTATGAAGATTGGACGAAATGTGGCCTTCATATTATGGTGTTGTGCTTCAGGAGTATCTAGTTTGAAAATGTATGAAACGTGGTACCTGGAGGAAGAAACAGAAGGTTGTTTCCTTCTGTAGGTCAGCACCTACATACTAGTACATCACCCAGTACAAGAGCTAAGGGGGTGGTAGCTCCCTTCTAGTAGCAGCTGGAGAACGAGTAAAGGTTGGAGCATTTCAGTAGGTGAGCACCTACGTACTCGTAAATGGATCAGCTAGTACAATAGCTAAGGGGGTTGTAGCTCCCTTCCAGGAGAGTCTGGAGAACGAGAGAAGGTTGTAGCCTTCTGCAGGTAGAAGCCTGCATACTGGTATAAGACTGCACCAAGACAAACTATTGTAAAAGAAGTTTCTTATCAAAAATAATATTGAGATGACTTGCAGCAGGTGGTTTTCACCCACATTGGGTTTCCACCTTATATCATGGTGTTCATGTGTGTTCCTTCTGTGTGATGATTTGTTATGTTTTACTACACTTGTTTACTATTAATATGGTTAATAATGTTCTGATGCACTCATTGAAGATCAACTAACTGAATCATAAGTTTATTAATATACGCTAGTTGCATTAGACACAGTTGCGAATATACGCGGGTATCCTTAAGTAAAGTAGCGTATATGATTCTGAATATGGAAATGAAAAAGTTATATTGATTTAATAATATTGATTCACCCCCCCCCCCCGCCCTCTCAGTATTATTTCCAACAATGTGGACATCAACTACTAGGCTTCCAGGGTCCAAATATTTTGGATAGATTACCTGCCCCAACATTAGGTCGGATAGTTGTCCTATGACATTGATGGTTGGGGCATCTCTCTTGAACCTTCTTGGTTTCCTAAAGAAATTTTCTTTGATCAACCTATTGCAGATAGGCACATCTTTATGGCTTGGAGAAATGGAATCTTCACACATAAATGTTTCAATTCTCCCAGGAGTTCAGTCTCTTCTGGGGTAGGCTGGACTTTCGCAGATAGTCTCTCAGGAAAGGGTGGATTTGCTTTAGGTTTTCTTTCCTCTTTATCTTTCACAACCTCCCTAGGTGGAGGATGGCTATCTGGGAGGACTTTCCCAAATCTTATGTTAATTTCCTGAATCTCCAAAGCATAAGTTAGGCATGATGGTTCCCCACTATAAACTTGTCGAGCCTGTCTAATGTTCAGGTTTGGATTTGGGTGAGGAGGCATTTGGGGTTGCCTTAATCAAGCAAAAGGTAACGATTGTGGTTGGACAGGTGGTGGAGACATAAGAGCAAGAAGAGAGTTCTATTGGGGCCTCCACCCCTGATGAGATGCATTCCACTAACGTTGTGGCTGAGCATAGGATTGAAATGAAAGGGTGGCTAGTTAGGCATAATATTGAGATGTGAAGGACCAAGGAGCTGGTCTAGACTAGGACGATGAGCAGGGGGACCCCAAGAAGGTATGGAGGGAACTTGGTTGGGGTTGTAGTATGCCTGAGATGTCCCTTGCATCCACTGCTGGTATGGTCTAGGTCTATGTGGCCTTCTTTGGTTTATGTAATAGAGCTATTTAGTGACTCCCTCAGCCCCTTGATATATAGCTTTAAGTCCGGGCAAGGAAGGGAACTTATCTGTAGAATGATTTTCTTCACAGACTAAACAAACCTTTATAGATTTCAATGGGAATTCATTCCTAGGATGCCTCCTGGTGCATCTAGGGCAAAAAATGGCCAAAGCCCTCTCTGCTTCCTCTTGTTTCCTATTGATATGTAAGGCATCCATTTGCATGGCAAGAATCTACAGCATCTCACTCTTGAAGTCTTCCAGCATGTTTCCAATTTCACCTTTAATGGATGAGTTGGAGGAAGAGGTACTGGCTATGGGTTGACTCCCCCTACCTTTCTTTCTAGCTGCTCTAGAATGGTTTCTAAAGATAGTCTTTATGTCCTCATAGGATAGTTGGTAGATGTCTCCCTCAGCCAATAGATGGAGGGTGTCTAAAAGGTCTTCCCGAATTCCCCTAACCAGGACCAACTTCAAAGAGTCAAGGTCAAGTGTACACCCAACCCTTTTGTATCTGAGCTAGAACCTCTCTTCATAGTCTTCTAGGGACTCATCACTTCCTATGGTCATTTAGAAGATTTCTTCTTTAGTATCTTTTGACCTACAATAGTCTCGATACTTGTTGTTAAAGGCCTGTTGCATTTGAGCCCAAGTTGTGATGCTATTTCCAGGTAATCCCATGAACTAGCATAGTGCTACATCCTTGAGAGTAGAAGGGAACAATTTCAACTTTTGCTCATCTTCTACATAGTCATAAGTTCGATAGATGACAAAAAACTCAAACAAGAAAGTGTCAAGATCTTCTGTAGTTAGACCATGGAAATGAGGTAGGGTAGAAGGGCTTATATTCATCATTTCAATGGTCTCATTTGTCTCCCAAATGGAAAAGGTACCCTCTATCCTCTCTCCATTCCATCTAAAATTTCTATTTTCAGCCATTGGCTCCAAAGGAATGTTTTCTTCTTCTTCTTCTTCCCCTATAGGTTCTTCAAATATGTTTGGTTGTTCACCTAAGGGTTCTTCCTAATTGCAGCCATGGAAAAAGAGAGAAGGTTGGTTGTGTGAAGCAGTGGGGGTGTTGGGAAATTTTTTTCCTGAGTTATCTCTATTCCTACGAGGAATGAAAGGAAATATTTTTGGTTGGTTTTTGTTTATTTTTACCCACACTGATAGTACCTGCAAAACTGAAATTGATTGAACAAAACAAATTGCAACTAACTGAAATGAACTTGCTCAAATGGAAATTTGCAGAATTGGAAAGGAAAGCAAGGAAATGTAGAACTTGAAAGGAAAAGAAATGACTAGTCTACTTTTGTTGAAATGAACTATTAGAATAATGTTGCAATATGAAATATAAGAAAGCAGTAATCGCAGAATACTCTGATGCTTCCCCGGCAACGACACCAAAAAGTGGTGAGCACTAGTATTGCAGCAATAATGTTGCAACTCCTTGACTGCCTACTTTACTCTTATCAACCTGATAATTCATAACAAACTTGGAAGCATCGGTGCTGTATGCACAAGTACTAGTTCTCACTATAGGTTGTCACTTGGTCAGCTGACACAAGATCACTAAGAGCTATTCTAATTGCAGAAAGGAGAAGACTGAAATGTAAAGCAAACCTAGTAAACCCTAATTAACAAACTAATTCTACTTTTGCAGAAAGCACTATGAAAACCATGAAAGGAATGCCATTACCTACTCAAGGAAGGAAACAACATCTAACTATGCTATTCTTGGAAGTAAATAAGCAAAAAACATATTTTTGGATTTTCATGTATTTTTATGTGAATTTGACATGCATGTAATTTATTGTGTGAGTGTGGCAGCGAATAGGTGATGTTGCAGGCTAGTTTTGGGACTTGAGAGGATGTAGGATGGTGTGGAGGGGTCCTAGGAGGTATCGGTGGCCTTCTAGAGGCTTTTCCCACACTTGGCCTTCAAAAGAAAGCCTACAGGAAAATCTACAAGATGACATAGGAAATCTACAGGAGGAAAACAGGGAACTACATGAGGCCTACAAGAGGAGACCGAGAGCAGTTTTCACTATTTTGAGGGTGTGAGAGTGGGTGAAAAAGGTGGTTGAAGGTTTGAATGAGGTGTTAGGGTGCCTAAGGTCAACCATGAATCAGTAGGAGAGAGAGGGATGATTGGATTTGCTCAAGGAGAGAGGAAGAAATTCTATGGAAAATGTAGGAAACTAGGGCAGAATTGAAGTGAGATTTGGGAAACCTATAGGGCATGGATCAGATGGATGGTGTGATTGCTGATAAGATGGCTTACTATTGGAGGAGATTTGTTGCATAGAAACTGACAGTCAACCAAGTAAATCAAGCAACAGGTGAAATGAATGCATTTAGGAAAAACAGAGTTTTGTATAAAAATGGTCTAAACTATGATCCATGAAAGGAAATGCTGAGAAATGTTGTAGGAAAGGAAAGCATGGAAGAAGACTATTGCAAATCAGGAAGTGAGCATGATGAAGAAGATCTAAAGCAAAGAAAAGCTGGACTTATTAATCTAATAAAAATCTGCAAACACTAGAAGTCCTATGAGTGAGGAAAATCTGTGTTTTTGGGGAAGTGAGAGTCTTTGACTCAAATCATGGTCCCAGAGGGAGGAAGAGAGGCCAAGGAACTATTGCTAGTCTTTTGAATCTTTTCTGATTGCTACTTAACTTGCTACAGAAATCACAAATGGAAGCAAACTACTAAGTCATCAAGAGCAACCTATTCTTAACCATAAAAGAAATACATCCAACAGCAACTAAGCTACAAACTGAAACAAAGCATACAAATACAAGTAAATAGGAGCTTGGATGTTTGGATTGAGCCCTAAGCCAAGAGCTTCAACCCTTTGAGGCAACTCAGTGCTAGCTTAAAAAGGATTCCATCTTTATTTTCAAAACAATAGCAAGATTACATGAAACTGTCACAAAAATAATAAGCTTGAAATTTGAGCAGAGTTTACATAAGCAAAAATCCGACCCTAGTGAGGCCTTAGGCCTCTCTACTTATACAAATTAAGCTACCAAAAACTTCCTTAAAATCAAGGATGCTTGGCTCCCAAAACTCAAGATAATCATCAGTCATCTTCTACTTGCTCGGTTTCCTTCTAGTGCATGATTCGACTGCATGTACTCTGAGATGAATGAAGGGGAATTTGAAGTGAGGATTAATAAATGAGGGGGATTACCTCCTATAAGTCCTCTCCTCTATCCACTCTGAGTTATTTCTGCCATTTGTCCACTGGATCCTTGACATTGACCTCGAAATCCATCAATAATCTCCATTAAATACATGTTAGACCACACGGCACAATAACTAACTCAACTCACTCTATAAGAATAAATGTAATAAAAAAATAATGTAATAAGCTAAGAGAATGGTTGATTTGACTAGATTAGGAGGTAAAATGAGCACATATAATTACCCATTTATGAGGCTCATCATGTATCTGAGCAGTTACCCCATCCTGCAGCTGGAATAGGGTTTCTCTGGGAAGGGCAGACAAATTCAACCCCCTATTTCTGACATTACCTGCGGCTTCTGCTATGACAGTGCCTGCTAGTAATCCTAAGGTGTTCATTGTGTGGGAACGCACCATCTGATCTAGTGCAGATGTATTGTCTGCTAGGTTGCGTATCATCCCTCCTAGAGGTTACACTTTTAACGCTTGCAACTCCGCTCTGAGCACGCCCAATACAATCTTTTTCTCTATCATACTCCTCCAGAGTACTCTTAGTGATATCCTGCACTCGTTCTTTGTGGGAAAGAATATCTCCCTCCAAATTCCTTGCTATCTTCGTCATTTTGCGTGCTGGTGGTTGTTCCTAGACGCATAGTCTCTTAAGGTCAGTCGACACTATGGTTAAGTCTGTGCATTCATGTGTCTCCACTTCCCACTGTATGTCCTGCTCTAGGAATATTTCCTCCACAATCTCTTCAGTGGCCATCATGATAGTTTCTGCTGCTACCTCAGTCACCTCTCGTTGCGTGGGTGTTTACTTTTCATGGCGCGTTCTTTCCACCAACTGTGTAATGCGCAGCTTGAGTTCTTTCTTCCACTATTGAGCTGCAAGTTTTTCTAATTCGGCCAAGTCTAGAGCATGCCATTTTGGAGGCCATGCTGCCATTGCCTCAAAGATTGCATCATCCATTGCAATGAATGGAAGCTTTACCCATGCTCGAGTAGGATCCTTTCATGCCCAAATATACAGGTTATGCATATCTGCCTTAACCTATTTCGTACTTTGCAAATGGTTATATACTATCAGGGATAACTGTGGCCTGCGGTTGATCCATGTCCTTATACTTGCCTCCATGAATATCCAAAACACCTCGATCTCATGAATCCTCATGGCATCTTTCGTAGCCTGGAGTGAATTATACCCCACGGCCTCAGGTAGGTCTTTCTCAATGTCAGGAAACTAGCTACCTTTCAACAGTTCTCCTACAACTAGTAAGTTTGTTAGGAGAAACCATGCATAATGGAAAGTATTACCTTTCTCTTGGGATTCTTGAAAATTCATCAGAAATTCATCACAGAGAAACTGTGCCCAATTGAACTGAACTCCCTTTGCACATTGTTCCGTGAGCACAATGACAGAGGCTGGCACCTCATTTGCACGAAATTTCCTCATGATCTTACTAGCTAGCAACTAGGTGGCAAGACACACCCCTCGGTCTTTGATGTTTTCTATTACATACCCTTGCTTCCACTTTTTGAGCTTGTATTTAACCTTCATGGCTTTAGTGAGGCCTGTGTCGCTACTTGATCCGGCAATGTCTATAGGGTTGTTTGCTTTAGTAGGCAGCTAGGAGATTCGGCTTATGAGATCAGCTGTGATGGGAATCGGTTCATCCAACCAAAGATACAGATCATGTACAAGACATAGTAACTGTCGGATAACAAAAATTGTGATGGCCGTGTGATGATAGTGGGGTGTCCACCTTAGATTGAGTAATCCCACATTCGCCACACCGCGTAACCACTTCTACTGTAGTAAATTCTCATCAGCCAACTGGGGGAACTTCTCACTGTTTGTGAGATCCTAATCTTTCAACTTGATATTCAGTATCTGACCCAGTGGCAAACCTTCAAACCTCATTTCATCTGGAAGAAGCAAGGTCTGGAGCGTACTCTTCATGGTCTCCAGGTCCTTTGGAATCTTGGTCGTTCCTTTCCACAGAGAGATATATGGTGGTAGCATTATTGCTGAAGGCACTTAGGGAACATCTTCCTCTTCCTCATCTTGGGCTTCAATCTGAGCTATTAGGTCTTGGAGATCTTCATCATCCTCCTTGAGTTTAGTAGTGATTGGCTTACCCTTTTCTGCCATTGATGATTTACTGAGTCGTGGTGATGCCCGGACTGGCCCCATAGCTTGCTTATTTTTCTAGGGTCGCGGTGTACATGGGGATTTTGGAATCTTTGGGGCAGTGGCCTCCTTTTTTAGCTTTTGTTGGATCAGATAGGGTTCTTCCATGAACCTTGCACTAGTTCTAGACATAAATTTTATCCTGGATTCACTCGGGCACATATACATGGGCAACTAGTTAGGGTTTTTATAGGACCGTGTGAATTCAAATTCGACCCTTCCCTCCACTTCTAATTCATTAACATCTTCCTAGTGGCAGATATTTTTGTATATAGCTTAGAATGTTTGTCTTAATGGCCCATTTTCTGCTCCTCTCGGCCATAAATCAAATTTCTTGTCATCAATAGTACTGTCAACAGTCACCTCCCAGCCCCTCCACATGGCAGCGTAGCCCTTCATTCATGATCAAGATCTGGATGATTTATTGGTTCTACACAGAACATCCCTTCCATGTAGCTCTCGTGCATACTTGTTTATAGTCTTGCACCTTCTTTCAACTACTTGAGGCACTGAGACTAGGTCTCTTATGGATAGTCAGGTGGTCGCACCCCCTGTGCGAGGCTTCCACTTCCCTACTAGCCTAGGCTGTAGGAATCCTCAACGTACATTTCAATCTAGTAGCACATCACCTTCTATGCTTCTTCATTCAGTAGGGTGTGGTTGCAACTGTGATAGTAGGGTCACAATTCATTCTAGCATCGTAGGAGAGCCAGCCAGGTCTGGTCCCCTTATTCTCGAATTTGCACAGCCCATTTGTGCGACTCCACTTTTTATTTTACTAATTTCTTTGTCCAACCTCACACTTTTCCTCCTTAGCCTTGCCCATTCTTCATCAAGTTCGTGAAGTCTCAAGCTACCATACCGAATAGCTCCATGCAATGGCCAAATTCCTTCACCAAGGTTAGTCTGAACTATAGGGGCAGTGTGCAGGGAAATTCTCTTCACCTTCCTAGTTTCATCCTATCTAAGCACGGATAGGGTCACCTTTGGATGCTTTGTTTTGTTTATGGTCCTATATGCCCACCGAACCCTTGGTACACACAGATTTAGTTGCCCAGCATAAGGATGCATTCCTCGTCGTAGGTAGGCACCCAAACCACTCTGTCTTGGCTGCCCAAACCACGTTCGACACTAAGGGCCTCTAACCCATACATGCGGCTACCTTTCATAGTCATGCCCATTCCACCTAATCTTTCCAGGTGCTCTCCAACCTTGTGTAGTTGCTACATGCAACACCCTTTCTTGCGCACCGTACCGCTTCCGCTTCATAACTATAGTTCCCCAGTGGTCTATGAATTATTCCTTATTTGTGGCACCGTCCTCTACTGATAGTGTCCTTCCTTCGAATGTCACACACCATAGTGATATAACCATCATATTACAATTTAGTGTTGTAACTTCATGCAATCGATTTTTCCATCACTCTATCTCTTCATCTGAATCCGATGTGCAGGAACTGTCGCGTTCCCATGAAATTCTTTCATTTGCCATCAGATTCATGTGATCCTAGTCTTATGCCATTATCTGGTAAATGTAGTATAGTTCATCATCACTGTCCTCATCGTGCACAGGTTTAGTGTAGCGCATTCTTTCGGCTAGATCCAGTGGAACAATGACACTTAGCGACTTTTTCTCAAAAATAATTTTTTGCTTCTTCAGGTTAATGACTCCATTCATGTCCATAGCTCAATCTATCCCTAATAATGTGCGGTAAGGGTTACTATCATCCACAATCTCTATTACCTCGAAATCTGTCTGTGTACTTGCACCATCAATATCCTCCTGTACACAAAGTATGCTTTCCCATCTTTCAGATTACGTGTGGTTCTCCTGGTCCTGCACACCTACTGATCAACTCTTGGAGTCCTTGAATTGCCTTATTGTCCCGTAGCAACTTCATGCAATTCTCTAAAAAGATAGTAATAGACAAATCCACTCCCAGTTCTGATTTCTTCTTACTACCTGAGGTAGAGACCTCCGCGAAGCTCTTCGTAGCTTCCATATCTATTTCCTTTGCACATCCCAAGTCAAGTTCAAACACCTTTGTAGGGGTCTTGTGGACCCATACATCGTCCCCAGGTGGATTTTCCTTATCCTCCTCTATATTCACACCACTTCTAAGCACCATATTCACATTGGGGTCTCCTTCGCATGGTTCCGACCTCATCATCTAGAAATTTTGAGTTGGAGCAAGTTGTAGTACCCCCTTCTCATGTATCTATGCGATCAGAGTCAGGCAATCCACAACTTCATGATCAATTTGATAACAGTATGGGAAAATTATTCCGGTTAGATTCGTACAGTCACGTGTAGTGCCTAGGTCCTCCACAGTTATAGCAAATTTACTGTTCGACCCTCGTCCTAGTCACATCCCTCCTGGTCCTCCACCTCGCCCTTGGAAGCCACCCCACGCTATTGCTGCAGCTGGGTCGGGGCCTCACATTTCCATTTGCATTTGATAGGATGGAGTGCTATCCATCATTTGTTCATTGCTTCAACATGTCCGCTCATCATGACCGATTGATCTACAAAAATTACAGTACAACTGCTGCGGAGTCTACGTATGTTTCTGCAATAGGTGACAATTGTCTGTCGCATGATTTCCTCCTACCTAACAAATCATGCACCAGAGAGCAGTGGATGTATTTGGACCTGCCTGTGCTTCTAGTCTCAATGGCATCGGTCCCCCTCCTGCCAAATAGTTCACGAATACAATGCAATGATCCTTATTGTGCCCTTGGCCCTTACACTTTATACACCACACTTCTTCGCATGCCTTTGACTGGGGTGCCTTATCCTTCTTCAAACTCTGCATCTCTAGGTATAGATTTTTTAATTGCACATGGATTTGTTGGACTCCCAACCCAGGGTCTTGTATTAGCATTTCATGTAACCTCATCGCTACCTCTAATGCTTTGGCCTGGGTCGAGATCTTCTGTTGTGACAGTGGCATCCTTAGGTGCAATGTCAGGGATGCCACAAAGCAGGTGTAGTGTTGCACATCTGAAAGCATCATATTAGCTTCGCAGATCATACTCTTTAGGCACTAATCCAGATCCCACGATGTCTCACCTAGAAGCATCCTAGTTTCCTTAAATCCAATGATTGACTGAATTTATGATTTTGGTCAACTAAACTATTTGTTCAATGTATCTTAGATCTCCGTTATTACAACATTCAGAAGATCACAAGAGTGCTTAATATACCACGTCTGCACAATCCTATATTGCGCTCACCAAGGTAGCCTTTTTAATGTTATCGTCCATAACAACTTGGGCTTCCCATACTGCATTTACCACAAACCAGAACTAATCTGGTTCCTCACTTCCTATGCCCCTAAACATGGGCAAGTGGATCACACTCGCCATTCCAACCTTTGAAGGTGGTGGAGGTGGGGTAGGTGGAGATGGGGTGGATGTAGGTGAAGGTGATGATGTGGATGGGGGTGATAGCTATGGAATGTGTTGCTTTATCAACTAGACTGCACTTCACAGATAAAACCCAATAAGCTCCTCCTCACATTCCCACGAAATTGAAA
This sequence comes from Pinus taeda, assembly GCA_000404065.3. NCBI lineage: Eukaryota > Viridiplantae > Streptophyta > Pinopsida > Pinales > Pinaceae > Pinus > Pinus taeda. The sequence goes on along the minus strand of APFE030274165.1, from coordinate 58,395 downwards.
TCAGGGGACTGTTCTCTAATCCTTTGATTCCTTGGTAGCCTCTTCTGCTCCAAGTTACCCCATACATCAATGGATTCGCATAACCCATTTTTCACATAACAACATTTTAATCCAGATATTCAACGATTCGATGTACTTACCTTGTGGTCCTTTAAGAAAATGCCTATCAGCTTTACTGTAGCTCACAGTTGTGTCTATCGCAAAGTCCGTGATAAACCCTCCTATTATATGATCCAACCAATGATCAACAGCCTATGTGATCTTATCTTTAGATGCCTCTAGCCTGCGTACTAACTCTAGAGTCCACACTATCGGCTGATCAAGCTTACACCTTCCTATGCTGTCTGCTAGCATCGCGATCTACTCATACAGTTCTAACGTGAAGGATGTGAAGAAGATCTCATGAATTTATGTGTATACGTAGCAATCTAGCCACCTCTTCTAAGATATCTGCGGGGTTTTGTTCTCCTGTACCACCAACTCGTGAAGCTTCTGATCCAACTACTCTTCAATCTCTTTTTTCATAGGATTCCAGCATTCCGACATCATACATCCCTTTAGGTAGATCCCTATCCCAGCAACGGAACCATTTTTTGGCTTATTGGGCCTTGACCAAGGTTCGGAAGAGTTTTTAGCCAAAAAAATCCCGTACTACTAGCCCTTTCAGCAGCAATCCACAGAGCACAGACTAAAGTCTCACCTGAGGTAGTATCGGAGGGTGCTAGAGCCAGGCTTTTGCACCCTAGGGATATCTTGATGAGGTTTGGAGGGGTCGTAACCTGATCTACACACTTATGCTATTCCGCGTAGCAGTGTCATCTTCGTGAAGATCTGTGAAGGGGTTTTTCTTAGATCCTTAGCCTTATTGCAATTATTATAGAGCTGATTTATTCTTTAAGGTCTTTAAGTGAACATTTAATAGTTAAACCCAATGCGTGCAACCATAATTCTTAATTATACTTCCTAAAATCATAACATATGCATAAAAATTCAGATCTATGATCAGATACACAATAATTTAGAAACACTTATCTTTATTAATCTTTCATTTAGTACAATCCACTTTCCACCCTGCGCACTTAGCTCAAGGGGTCTGCACACATAGCTACAGACTCTACCAGGCCTCTGTGCACACAGCTGCAAAGCCTATTCTAACCTATACCACCCATTACTTGGACTTATAGAATCATAGCACTCTCATTTTCACAAACCCATACACTTTTAGATCTTCCACAAAGCTACTATCAAGAACTTCCCTCTAAACCTAGATCCTTGCTTTATTATACATTTCCATGGTCTATAGAGCATGGGCAAGCTGAGACATTCTAGACTAATCTCTAATATTTTAGGGAAAACTACCATTGGACTTAACCCATTACAATTCACGCTCCATGCACTTTGCGGAACCTTTACCATACTTTTACCCAAAATTGCAGGCTTGAGCCCCAAAATCGTTACACGAGGGTCTCCTGCCCAACAACAACCCTTAACGAGTTCAAAATGACAAAAGCTTGTCAATATTTTCATGTTTAAAGAGTTGGAAAAGAGCTTGAAAGTAGACCCCCCATTTTATTCTCTTTTACAAGTCAAAAAGGGAAAACTACTTTGCGATATTTTCATTTGAGTTTTACAAGTCGAAAAAAGAGTTGAAACATGACTCTAGTACCATCATCGATAATCCGTCACAGGTCGCTGCACAAAAAGGTAAATGGATTATCCATTTATGAGGGAAAATAGGTTAAAAATACTCAAAAACCTTAATATCTCATGAAAAAATGAATAAAATGAGGCAAAAGTAATTATTTTTTACCATTTACCATTTTACCTTTGTGTGAAGACTTTTTTACCCACTTGTGCCCTAATTTTTCTGGGTCAGATTGCAGGAGATCTGGGAAGTCATTCACCGAGACGACAGTTATAGGTAAGAGCCAAGACCTTAAGCACCATTTCCATGCTTATTTCACGTGTTTTTATCCATTTTTTCGATTTAATGGGGAGGTTCTGGAAAAAAAATTCACTTTCAGTCATCATGATTTTTGAGCACAAAATCACACCGATAGAGGGTTGCTAAGACTACCAACCACATCATCAGTACCACTATTTTTAAAATAGTCGCACTGATGTTGTGAGCAAAGAATTTTCATGTGTTTTTCTCAATTCAACCATTTGAATCCAAATATTTCCAACCCAATATGATCATTGACTTGATTATATGGTTTTTGTAGGGAAAAAAGCATTAAAAATGGTGGATTGGAAATAACATGAGCATGAGAATATTGACACTCAAGCAATAGTTGACCCAAATTGCTTGGAGACTTTGAGGAACTATGGGCTCCTAAAATTCTTTCTTACACCAGGCCTATGGGCTCAACCCTAGTTGCTATAGTACCTGATCAGTCTTTGGGACATGAATTGGGAAATTTTCATCATTGGTGACCAAGAGCTAGAGTTGGAAAATTCATACATTTATTTCATCACATGACTGTCCTAGAGAGGGGAACTAGTCAATCTATATGGGTCGAGGCCGAATGGGGCAAGTGTGACCGTGCTACTTGCTGAACATTGCCTAGAAGCTCTCAAACCAAAAAGTGGCAAAATCAAGATTATGAATGTTTAGGATCCCGTGTTGAGAGTGTTACTGTTGACCATCAATAGTGTGGTTGGATCCCAATCACTGCATGAGACCAACAAATCAAAGTTTTAGTGTGGTATCGACTGCATGGCACCCACTATCTTTAACTGGGTAGAAGCTATGAAAGTCAACATGAAGCGCTAGCTATCAAAAGCTAAGGAGGGAATCCTAGAGCAGTTTTACTTCAGGTTTGTGCTAGTGACCTTCTTCCTATAACAGGTTATGTTGTTCCAATACCAGCTTACTGAGATGGATCCACTGATGCCATGAGACCCACAGATGGTCCGTTGGAGTGAGTTGATGCCCAGGGTTACCGGGGACCAACAAATGTCCTATAAGCCTGCCTTTTTCTCATGGCTACGATGAAAGCTGATCATAATGGAGGATTGGCCTTACAATGGTACCGACTTCTGTGAAGATCCAAATATGCCACCCCCAAAGGGGAAGGATTTTGATGATGGAGTTAAAAAAAACAGTTTTAAATTTTTTGATGTTTTTTATTATTTTTGAGATATATGTGTTCATGGCATTTTGATTTTATGAATGCAGATGTTGGACCAAAACACCCTGTTGGGATGTGCCTGATCGCTAGGCACATTTCTCGGCAGTTCGATGTCACTCTTTATCAGGAGGGAAGCAACAACAAGGAGGAGATTGCATGAACTCTCGAGGGATTGACCCATGGGATCCCAGAGTATCCCCAGATGGGTGATGTCCCATGCCAGTACCAGAGGCATGTGGTGGTGGTGTCATATTAGATCTATTGACTGCTGACTCACATAGTCCAAGAAATTACATGCTATCATGAGCATCATATTGTTTAGTGCATAAGTCTAGCATTCAACATTTTTGAGGCCTGTGAGCCACGCATGTATAAGGCTTGCAAGCCACCGATGTATTTTGAGCACACATATTATTTTTTGAGGTTTTGATGTATCACAAACATTATCGACACACATATATATATGTTGTACTTCCTTGATTACTATGGTACAAATGTTTTTGTTTCTAAGTTTTTACATGTTTTGCAAATGTCTATCCAACACATAATTATCTAACACGTATGTTAATGTATTCATGTGTCTAGGAATATGATGATATGTAATGTAATCAAAATTTCTTTCTAGTAGATGAATACGTAGATACGTTCTCAATATCTAAAGGTTTATAATGGAATATTTCCCGTTAAGTTGAAGAACAACAAGTTGTGAATAAAGGTTGACAACCAATTCTAGAATGCCAAGAGTGATAACTTCTGACAACATTTTGATAACTGCGCTATACTCAGCAATGTTATTATTTGTTTGACCTGGACATATACCTTGAAGATCAATCAACTCACTATGGGCGTCATAAATGGCCCATGTCGCGAATGATATATTCTAGGTGCTACAGCAAGCACCATCAGTGAAACCGACGTGAGGAGACACCGACATCTGCAAAGCAGGAAAAAACATAATAAGGAGGAAAGTTGCTTGCAAAATAACGCACCAAACCAGAGTGTATAAAAATGAATAACACATTACTATACAAAGGTAACCATGCAAGATGACCTAAGCATAGTAACTTTTTAGATAAAGCCCATTTCAGGGCTTGTCTAAGGGATTTCCCTCATAGTCAATGAGCTCATAGGCCCCCTTTTTGTAACACATGTTTAACAATGTAGGGCCCATGCCACATGGTTTCAAACTTACCTTCCCTCATCTTATCATTAGCTTGATCATACAAAAGAACCAAATCACCCTTAGAAAAATCTCGAGGGAAGATAGACTAATCAAAATGGGATTAGACCCACTTTTTTTGTGTTTCGATGACCAAAGCAGCAAGACAACGAGTCTCATCAAGTCGTTCTAGGTACAAGAGATGCTCTTTATGGGGTGAGGTCTCAGGCAAAAGTTCAACAGCCAGCTTTAGGGATGGAATTTCGCACTCAATCGGTAAATTTTCTTCTAGACAGAAGACTAGCTAGAATGGTGTGAATCCAATTGCATCATTAGTCAAGCTCCGGTAAGCCCACAGAGCTGAAAAGAGAATGAGATGCCAATTTGACTTTTTAATCCCAATGGTGCATTGAAGCATCATGATCAGAACTTTGTTCACAACTTCAACATGGCCGTTGGCCTAAGGATAGTATGGGGTTGAGCCATCGTGGCGCAAGCCCAATGTAGAAGTCAGCTCAACCATCATATAATCTCAAAAATGGGAGCCATGGTTGGTGACAATGTACTGAGGCTCTCCATACCTAGAAATAATGTTATTGAATAGAAATTGGGCCTTTGTTTTACTTTCTGTATAGTATGTAGGCATCGCTTCCGCTCATTTGGTGAAATAGTCCATAGAAACGATAATATACCCATGCCCCCCTGACTGAACAAGGGTTACAAGTCATATAGTCAATGCCCCATTTGGAAAAAGGACTGATGGTAATAATGGGGTCTAGGTGAGCAGGTGGGGCACACATCTTACACTGATAAATTTGTCACTCATGGAACTTGCGAGAAACAAGGATGCAACCCTTGAAGATAAAGGGCCAAAATAGCTAGGACAAAGAATTTTTTGAGTAGTAGCATATCTAGAAAGGTGACCTCCACATGTGCTAGAATGGTAGCCATTCAAGACTCCCTCAACCTCCTCAAGAGTGAGACATCGAAGAAGAATTGAATCGACACCAATGTGGTATAAAGTATCTCCAATGATAGGATAAGGTTCAGATTGATGATGAATGCATTGGCGATCATCCTTGTTCAACGTAGAACAAAAGGTGGATGTTTGGAGATATATGATGATATCACTGTACCAGGGGTCAAGATTGCTAATTAAGAAAAAGGTCTCGTCCAGGAGCTGCTCATCAACACCAACAGGAAGAGAGGCAGAGGAAAGGGACAAAATCAACTTAGCAAAGACCAGTGATTTCTTAGATTTGGGAATAGTAAACACTAATTAAAATTATTGGAGGATAACAATCCACTTTGAATACTTGCCCCCCAGCAAGTGACGAGTCAGGATGAAGGTCATGGGGTTTCATTCTAAAATCACTGTGGTAGTGTGAAGTAGAATGTAATGTTGAAAGCGTTGAACATCCTGTATGGTAGCCAAAGCCAATTTCTCGACATAAGCATAAAACATTTCAGTGTTGAGGATATTGTGACTGAGGTAGTAAATAACATGTTCATTTCCTTCATCATTGTCCTATACCAGCACCATGGTGATGGTACTAGAGGCTACATCTAGATAAAGGTAGCAATCGCAATGATAGTTCGGGGGATGCAGCAAAGGAGCATTGATGAGGACAGTCTTTGGGTCATCGAAAGACTTTCGAGCAACCTCAACCCAAATAAAAGGGGACCCTTGCTTGAGCAACTGAGTGAACCATGAAGCTAGCTTAGCATAGTTTGGTACGAAATGATGGAGGAAATTTGATTTTCCCTGCAAACTCTGCAGTTGGTGCAATGATGATGGAGGGGGTAAATTAACTATGGCCTCAAATTTAAGAGGACCAAGGCGAATCCCTTCTTTCAAAATGATAAAGCAAAGGAGTTGTTTGGATACGATGCATAAGACACATTTATGAAGATTCAGCTGGATGTTGTAGTGCCTACAACAAAGAAAAATTTGATGGAGATGATCAGGGTGATCATAGCATTTACAAAAATGAGTGGCGAAATCATCCAAGTAAGGTTGAACGATGTTTCAAATGTCATGGAATGCATAAGACATCGTTCTCTAAAAAATGGCCCCAACATTCTTAAGGAAAAAAGGGATTTTTTTGTATGAGAAGATCCCCCATGGACAGATGAAGGTTGTTTTATCTTGATTAACCAGCATAATGTTTATTTGGTTGTATCCAGAAAAACCATCCATAAAAGAAAATAATTCACACCCAACACATTTATCAATGATCTGGTTGATGAAGGGAGTGGGATCATTATCCTTAGGATAGGCATGATTAAGATCACGGTAATCAACGTAAACATGAATAGGGCCTTGTTTCTTTATCAGCGGTACAATATTCGACACCCAATGTGTAAGACGGATCAGATAAATAAATCCATCTTTCAGAAGTTTTTCAACTTCACCCTTAGTGGCGTTCACTTTTCTAGGGTGCATTGGAAGAAGCTATTGGAGAACAGGGTTCACATGAGGATAAGTTAGAATCTTGTGCACGACTATACTTACTTCAATGCCAGGCATTTCTTCATATGACAACGTTAAAACATCCTAAAATTCTTGGAACAGATGAGTATAGATCTTGATATCTTCTATAGAACAAGCTACCCTGATATGGACATTTTCAACGACACCAAGTTTAAGAGAAATATCAATTGGAATTGTTTGGGTAATGTTACCTATGTTCTCTTCCAACCAAACTTCATGAGTCATGATCGGCATCTGAAGTGGTAGGGACGGGAACTGAGAAGAGAACTCCTCAAGACAAGTAGACATGATAGACGAGCTAGGCAAGAATGAGGAATGATGATGAGGGTTGTTCCAAGGTACTTCCTCCAAAGACATTACTTCCATGATACTCTCATCAGAAAGAAAAGTCTCAGCTAAGGGATTGAGAGATTCCTTAGAACCAAGCCATGGGTATTCAAAATACGCATTGAGAGATGTTCTTGAAATAGGATGATTAGAGGATACCGAAGGGGAAGCCGAAACAATTTCCACGTAATTAGTTTCGACTAGACTTCACGGCATAACCTCACCCCATGTATCAGCAAGATCTAGTGAAGGAATGACCCAAAGATCAGACTTGACTAAAATCATGTTGATAGAGGCAACATGAGGAGGTGGGAGAAGAAATATGCTGATCAAAGTAGGATTTTTGAAAAGTCTTGCATCCACACTCTCATAAGGAGTACTGGTATGCTTGACATACAAAACATTTCCATCCAAGGAGGAAGAGGCAAAGAAGGATAGTTGGTCAACTATGACTATCTTCGCTTGATGGGGAAAACGAATTACATAAAATAGGGAGGCGGCTCCATCATGCATGGTGTGGGTCCAGCTCTATCTGAGTAGAATATTGTAGTTGATATTAGCATCAATGATCTCTACTTTGAAATGTGCCATCTTTCCCTCCAATGTAATGGCAAGGTTTGGAAGGAAACTGAAAGGTCGCGAATTGTGCCCGTTAAAAGCTTCTAGAGTGTCAAGGGACTGTTTTAGACTAGGAGAACCAATTGCCTTCCAACAAGTGATAGAAGTGATGAAGGTAGAAGCACCTTCATCAATGACGGTCCTATGGATGGTCGATGAAGGTGCTTCTATCAATGAAGCCCCCTTAAGAGTTCATTGGAAAAGGCAAAGATGAATGGAATCATCAATGTAGGAATTCAAGGAGAACTAGAGGTGATATGTCATCACGTGGGCTTGAGGATCCTCTTGCACTTTTCCTTAAAACTTTGGGCAATTGCTCCGAATCTTGGACAAAACTGGAGGCCAATATGGTGAATGATAAATCTGGTCATTCATGAGTCTAGACATATCTACCAATTCTAGCGTAGCCAAGAATGGAAATTGAGTATTGAAAGGCATTTGAGGTCGACAAGAGGGCCCAACTAGTGGGGCCCATCCCTACTGGTAATGATTTTTCCAATAAAGTGGAGGATTTTGTCCATAAGGCATTTTTATTTTTCCCCCACTATAGGTTACCTTACCTGTAGGGAGCATTTTGACCTTGAAATCTTTGGAAACTATCCAGCCAGAGGTTGTTGATAATCAACATATGGGTTAAAAGGCTGTTGAGTCTATTGGCCTTGGACATATGGATTTTGCACCTGATGTCCCTGAGCATAAGGGTTTTGGATCTGTTGTCCTTGGACGAGTGGGTTTTGAACCTACTGCCCTTTGATGTAAGGATTTTGCACTTGTTGTCCTTGGACATAAGGATTTTGGACTTGTTGTCCTTGGACAAAAGGAGTTTGAACCTATTGCCCTTAGACATAGGGATTCTATGCCTGCTGCTGCAAGATTTGACCCTGGCCTTGCCCTTGCAAGGGTTGACCCTGTTGATATGAGTATAATGGTTGTTGTTGCCCGAGTTGACCTTGTTGCTACAAGGTCTGACCTTGCAGCTGTAAAGGTTGTCCCTATAGCTATAGAGGTTGCCCTTGTGAAGGCATAGGCTTGGAGGATTGTGGTGCATACTGCATTTGTGGTTGCATGGTTTGCTACAACTGTTGCAAGTGTTGCCTTTGCAGTTGTTATAGTTTTCCTTAATGCAACATCATATAGCCTTGCTACTACATGGATGGCCCTTGCTGCAATGAAGGTTTCCCTTACTACTATAGGAGTTGTCCTTGCTACTGCAAAGGTACTTGAATGGTTCCCAAAATGACAGCTTGAAAGTTCCCAAACTGTATTTGACCATACCCACTGGGTGCGATAGATGGACTAGGCTGGACATAAGGTCCAGTCTGAGGGATGTATGACAGATTATCCATCGCTTGTGAACCATATATAACATAAGGAGGTTGGGACTGACCTTAAGCCATATTGGGTTGCTGGTACTGGATATGACTTGACCTAGATAGACCAACATTGGGTTGTTTCGTACTGGACATGATTTGACTGAGATGGACCAACATTGGATTGTTCGTACTGGACATTACTTGACCCAGACAAACCAAAATTGGGGTGTTTGTACTGGACATTGCTTGATCTAGTATACTAGTAGGATTTGAAATGGCACCCGAAGAGGGTTGATTCATCCCAACCTTGTGAGGTCGTGAGCCACTCACATTGGTTGTGCCAGACATCATAGGAACATTCAGACTCTACCCTCGAGGTAGTGGGATAACCTGCCCACTTACTGGAGGTATCAAAGAACTGACAACAACATGACTTGAGCTTGTTGGTTGAACCAGACATGTTACCTAAACTTATGAAACAAGAGTATTGGGAATGGTGGGTTGCATGAGGACTGAAGTAACTACAAAAATAATTGTTTGTTGGGAGGTTGGGTTCTAAATGAACGAACCTATGGTAGGCATAACGCTAGATTCCCAAATAGGGTTGTGATACAATGATGAGGTAGTAGGCATGTTTGAAACCAACTGAGCTAAAGTCATGTAATTACGTGATAACTCAGGATGAACACTAGTCGAAATGCTTCTCATGTAAGGGAAACATTCAGAAGGGAAAGGATATTCCTACTCCTCGACTATGCATGGAGTGGAAACTTCTTAGTGACCCAAAGAGGAGATTTGTATTTCGCCTTCTGATTCCATGGGTGAAAATAGATGACGATGAAGTACTGAAGATGTTCGAGGTGATAATTCCAAATGAATACCTGGCTAATCTTATAGACTGTATAGATGTTGTGTTGATATCGCAACAAGATCAAACAAAGGATCCAGAGGATAAACAACCAGTCCAAGATGACCTTCAGAAATCGGTAGACTCTCAGGAGTCTGGATAGGGTTATCCAGAGATTTTGGTCTAATCTCAAAAAGTGACCCAATATCTGAAGGGGGAAGATGAGATGACAATGGTTGAATACTCAGAACAATTCCAATCTCAACACCTTGGTCCTCAAGTAACTGCAGCAATTTAGGAAAAGGCTCCTCACACAATCTTTCAGACAAAGGAGAGGAAGAGGAACTAGGTGAACCAGTTGGTTTAGCCACGATGATTTTCTCTCAAATAACTAAAAGAGAGATTGATTTCAAGGGATTTAAAATGTATTTAAAGGTATACTCATGATGTGGTCTAAAAAATACTAACAGAGATGTTATAAGATCGCGCACAATAATTTTTTAAGATGCAGAAACCAATTGGTGCTCTTTCATGTTTTAAGAGTCGAGAAAGAAGCAAAGGTGACTCTAACACTTTCGGTTTGAAATGAACTCGAAAGGATTAGCACTCAGGTGATATTTTATATTTAGGGAGTAAAAAAGATCAAAATGACTACTCATGATGATCTAGGTAAAAAGAATTACTAGGTAACATGAACTACAGAATACCTCCCGGCAAGCCGAGAAGTACGGGCAGGCAATCTAACCGAATATTGTGTTTGGTGTATCATGTTTACAAGGTGGAAAGCTTGGCTTCCTATGGATATTGGATTGCAACCTACTGGTGTCTTCCTTTATATACTCAATGGTATGGTGAGCACAAGTCCATATTAGCATTATCTAGTGCTGAAGTGAATGACAACTGCTAGGTTTTAAGATGCCAGAACACATTTCTAGCCTAGATCTTCTAAAATGTGATCGTCAGATTTCAAATTTTCCTTAGGTTAATTAAGTACATTTTAGAGTTTACTTTGAAATTATGTCTCATTTTTCAGGGCTTACTAATGCGACTCAAAAACACCTATATGCAGCTAAATGGGACAATACCCTTTCAATTCGATGAATTGTCTACGCTAATGAGAGTAGAAAACACACTCAAATGCAACAATAAAAGCAATTGAAAGAAAAATGACTTTTTCACTATTTTTCCTTTTGAAAACAAAATGATGAAAAATCTCTTTACAATTCCTAACTTTCCTATCAAATGCACTTCAAGGAGTCCTTTCAATAGTAAATAGATTTCATTTATTTTCCAATGCAAGTGACGATGCAACTCTAGCCTTCAATGATGCTAACTAATATAACATATCGATTCAACAAACTAGAATTATGTATTTTTCAATGAAATGACGGAATGAATATTTCACAAACACTTCAACGAAATATTCGCAATACAATAAATCACAAGCAAACACAAAGCACAAAAAAGAATTCCTTTCAAAACTAATGAAGCAAAGACTAAACCAAAAACAAGATGGCCAATGTGATCTATTCCTGAAAAGAGGTGCTCAAACACTAAACGAAACTTTTCAAACTTTTTAATTGGAAATCAAAGCAACAAAAGGACTAATCAAATGAAACACAAGGAAAAAATGTGACTATTGACTTGACTTTCTAAGCAAGAAAATAAGTGAATGGGTGATGACCTAGATGCCCTAGGGTTATACACCAGCCAAGAACTCAAGAAACCAAGTGAAGACAATGCAAATCAACCAATCATACAGAACAAGCTAAAAGAGCTTTCTAGCCAGGGAGAACACAAAAAAAACAAGCCAAGAGACAAAAATCAAAAGGGCAAGACACACTGGCTATGATCTTGGGTAAACCTTGATCTTCACCTACAGGAATCGGCATGACTGCCTAACTGAAAACACAAAATAAAGGGTGGTCGGCGTGATTGTTTTTGAGAAAATCACACTCATCCATGCGACTGTCATAAAAATAAATGTGCTGACCAAGGATTCAAGGAAAAAAATAAAAAATTTCAAAGGCTGAGAGCAGAATTTCCACTGTAAATTTCAGGCCAATAGTAGTCAACCAGGAAAAGCAGAGAACACTAATGGGAAATGGTGATACTAGAAAATTTCACACAAAACCATAAAATGATAATTAATCAAATAGAAGGATTGGCTCCCGAGCAAAGTCGCCAATTTGTGGTGTAGGTAAATTCTCAGTGTGGATACAAAAAATTCCTCTAGCTCAAGAGAGTGGGTCATGCCACAAACAAACAATCTATGGAAAATCTCCTTAAGCTAGAATCAATTAAGAGGGCCTACCTTTTAGAATTCTATTCTGCTTGGTGGTGATTCTTCGTCTTCACTCCAGCTATCTTTTGTTTATATCTTTCGAATACCTGAAACAAGAAAACAACAACAACAACAAACGTGATAGCATACAATATTGTATTCATCCTACTTAATAGGTCAAGGAACATTAACCCATAAAGATGTAAAATGAAACTTCATGTAGGAAATCAATCAATAGTTTCATTTATATAAATCAAAAAGAGATTACAACTAATGCCTTGACATAGCTGGTCTCCTCCGATGTATCCGGGTCCCCACACTTCTACTAGTACTTCATGGATAGCCCCAACAATGGAATTTTTAAGGCTTCTTTCCCTCTAGTCTCAAACCAAACCAAAATCACACTATTCTCCCTCAAACATACACTAGAAAGGTACAAGCTATAGATGACTTGCTGGTTATTCAAACTTGCTCCAAAACTCCAACTAGCTTTTCCTCGGGAAAAAGAGAGGTTTATATAGCTTGGATGGTTGGGATATGGTTCCTCTCATAATGGGAGAAGGCCTTATCTCTTGAGTTTGTTCCATCCTAATAGGGGAAAGGAGCCCAAACTGATTTCCTTGGCTCTATCCAACCAAACCATCTACCAGACTTCTGTTACGAAGCTTCTAGACATGGAAGCTTCAACTCCTTATTTAAAAAACCTTCCAAAAGAGGATCAGTGTGACTAGAAAATGGATTACTTGATTTGAATGGTGCAAGGTCTATTTTTAAACTCTATAAATCAGCGCGAGGAGAGAACTCGTCAGTAGCGACGGTCTTTTAAACTAGGATAGAAGGAATCTTCTTGGGAAATGAGGCAAAGGTGAATTATTCTATTCATGAAGAAGGACATACTAGGAGTTTCTTCATGATGGGAAAGCATGTGGGGTACACTGTAGAGGTCCTCTAGGATCATAGATGGGAAATACAGGGACAGTGACAATATACTGTGTAATAGGGATTGCCATCAATGTGATGACTAAGGAGACTATGCATTGAATCTCGAAGGATCATTAAGGAAAACCACAACAATCTTGCAGCTTGTAGATAGGTCCACAGTAGCTCCTAAGGGAGTTGTTGAGGATGTGGTGGCCTCCATTGATTCCTGTGAATACTCTGTTGAATTCTTAGTTCTCCAACCTAAGACCAAGTTCAATGGTTATCCTCTCATCCTTGGAAGGCCATGGTTAGCCATTGCTGAGGCTTACATAAGTTGTAGGGATGGGAATATGACCATTAAAAATGGGAACTTTTCCAAACAATTGGTCATGTACCCTCCTGCTCAACCATCTCTAGAGAATGACTTAACTTTATCGTTAGAAGAGGTGGAGGAAGATGAAGTCTACTCTTCGCCAATCTGTACCCTTAATGCTACTCTAGCAGGGGGGGACCTGATGAAGATGACCTGATTGATAAAATCCTCTAGAATCATACCCCCAACACCATATCTCTTAAGTAGTTAGTAAATAAATCTCAAGATAACCCTTGGACTAATTTGTTCCTAGCTGACTCCAGTCCTACTCATGTCAAGATGATAGAATTTGGTCTAGAAAGAACATTGAGAATCAACCCCTCTCTCTCTACACATTAGGAAGAGGAGTTATGTGACATGCTAAGAAATCATTTGGATGCCTTTTCCTGGAGTTATAAGGAAATGAAGTGTTACAGGAATAATACACCCTACGGTATGGGTTGAGCACCCCAACAAAGCAGAGGGCATACACCAATAAGAAGCAAACAAACAAGAAGCCTTCACACTTAAAATACTAAAGTATGAAGAAGAAGTATTACCTAAAAGTTGTACGTTTAAGTTTGTTCCCATAGGGTCCAAACCCTCTACTTCCTCCAATGCCTTAAAACCTGTAATTCATTGAAGAGAAACATATGCACTAGAAGTAATTGGAAGCATGTTTATGATATAAGTGTTAAATCATATAATCATATAAGTATAAAGCATGGAAGAATACATTAGTTAGATTAAAACATCTATTAAAATATTAATATCCTAATGTTAGGAACAAGACATAGCTTCTTTATTGATGAATGCAAAATAATTTGGAAGAATACAACCTGATTTGTCCACAGCTCCAAGTGAAACCTTCCTCCAGATCCATCCAGCCCAAGCCTCAACAATTCTCTTTCAAATGCATACACATGGATGCCATATAAAGGAGATGGACATCCCAATGGGGAAATAGGGGTTTCCTATAGTTGAGAGTGTAGGAGGCATAGGGATAAATCATACTTGATCAAGAACAAGTTGGATATAATATCAATATCATATCTTTCTCTCCCCTTAGGCCTTCCCTGTGAGGTGTATTTATATGACCTCAAAACAATTTTTTCAGTTGGGAAATAGTTACGCCATGGGCTGGTGTAGGTATTCTTCCAGTGTAACTCGTACACCCCACCCAAAAAATAGGGATTTTGTATTTCTTTCATATTTTAAATCATATATGTGGGTTGGGTATAACTAAACCCGAATGTGAATGTGTTTTTTGCAGGGGCAGAGTTGCCTATGGAATTTAAAATAAGATTTTTTAATATTTGGACCAAGTCTGAAGGGAAAGGGTTGCCCATGGCCATGACTCAGAGCATCAAGCATACAAAGGTTGTAAATGATGCTATAACAAATACCCCTAATATATGAGGTCAGAAGGGGTACATGATGGTCAAAATTTATTAAGTGTATAGAAAGAATCATGCGAGGACTTGGGAGAAGATCACCAGATTCCAGCCTACGAAACTAGTGGAAGAGATCAAAAAGAAATATTATGTCTGAGGTGGGCATGCCCATGCTTAGAGATAGTAAATCATGTTCGCATATCAAGTGTAGAGTGGATCCAATATGTATACAAGTACAAAGGACACTGAGAAATACATAGTGGATCATCTAATCATAGCTGCAAAATTACATATCAAGGCCATGTCACAATATCACATATAGAAGAACTAATTAGTGATTTTAAAGTAGAGATCCAATCACTAAAATCACATAACTAATCCTAAAAAGTACCAAGTCAAAAAGTGGAATAATGGTAATGCATGCAACTCAGGTACCAACATATAGGATGTCGTTGTGCTAAACTCCAACATATAAGGTGGATGGTGCCACTGGAAATAAACTAGATGGACTCACATGTGAACCATGAAATGTTGATGCAACCTGAGGTCTTCAACGACTACCATGGTATATTTATACACTATGGGAATAAATGAGCTAAAGTTGACCATGTGAGGAATCATTTGATTACCATTCATTTATGTATACCATTAACAAACATGAGAAAAATCACCGATAATGATGATGAGAGTAAAAGTACCCCACGGCAATCTAACAAGTGCGAATAAATGAGTTGAAGTTGAACACTTGACAGAATCTATCAATTAGGAGACATTGATGTATTCTCACTATCGATAGTGGAGGAGTCTACCATTAATGACTGCAAAACCTAAGGTATGGAAAAAGGACTCTAGATTTTATTCCCAGAGCAATAAGTTAGAGTTGATGGGAAAATATCTACTAGAAGGTAGACATTAAAGCATCCTACATCAATCTAGCATGAGTGAAACCCATAGGCCAATAATCTGGAAGGAATCAGATGAAGAAAGATGAAGTAACCAAACTGAAGCATGTTTCTGATGTATACAAGATGTGGCTAGCAGATGACAGAAACCCTTAGAACCAACCAATAATGAAAGTTGAAAAAGAGGTGAGGAATCCACCAATACTATCAAATGAAATCCAAGGTATTGCACAAATTCCAATGTGTGATAATGTAATATGGCATTGAACACAAGGGAAACCACTTAGTGAAAGGCCAATAATACAGGTCGATGTTGAGCACAAGGTCACATATCAATGTTGTACATAAGGCCAGGGTGTGATTCTAGAACTACTCTTAGAGTAAGATGCCGAAGTCGATAAGAGCAGACCCACCAACAAGAAGTCAATGGAGACCTTCTCAAACTATCACAAGAAAATGACAATATTGATGATGTGGAACATAACTCTGACGGACTAGGTATGGCCAACTAAAAATGATTTAAGAGAAACTACAAAAAGGACAACTCAGGTTTACTTCCTTTGAACAAAAGCACAACTCAACTATGACTATATGGTAGCATATGATAACTTTGTGTAAGTTTGTCATGCAGGAGGCATAAACAAGCTCTCCATATGATTCGAAAGATAACCAATTGGAGGAGTTCTAACTCAATAACAAGGTTATGGCTCTCCTAAGTCAAAATAAAACCCATCCCAATGGAGAAAAGACTCATTTTAAGTGCTTTGTTCAAGGGAAACACTTGCTACCGAAAATGATGGAAGTAAAGCCCCATTCCCACTCTTTTTTGGAATATATTTTTTTTTGTCTTTTGCATATTTGGAAAGCCTGAAAAAGAATAAAAGAATTCCTATGGTACAATGGAAAGAACAAGTGTCCAAATAGAGATGCATTGGGTTTTGGTTGGGGAAACATTCGTATGCTTAATGCAAGATGACGAAACTGGTCAATGACACTCAAAGGAATGCTCTTTCCATGGGAAAAAGGTGTCAAGTTGTAGAGGCTGAGTGATTGCAAGGTTGATTTTGGAAGAAGACATGGTCAAAAACTGGCTTATACACAAGTCCAAGTAAAGCCATATTATGGCCAAAAGGCACAAATAGTCAACATACAATGTGGTAGTACAACTCAACATGTGGGAGCCTCTACGGTATAAAGCCAGAAACACAACGAAGAAGAAGGAGAATGAAGCTTCATCGCAAAACATCATGGTAGGACTAAAGAGGACTCTTGAGCCTACTCAATCTTTCCAGCATGGGAAACATATGTTAGTGAAGATATAAATAGAAATCCCATGTAAAGGATGGCTTTACCATGATGCCATGGTTTATGAGTTGATGACTAAAAGTGGTTTTAAGAATCATAACATGACGGGATTGACCCTGAGGCAACATATTGCATTATGGAGGCTAGAATGCATAATGAAATGGAAAAGTGGTCTTCCCTAACCTATATGTCAGTGATGAAAAACAATACCTACCATGACGGGTCAGTAGTCATGGAATTGAAGCAGTACAAAAAGTCTGAAAGTCTTCAATTTAACCTAAAAGACAACCTATCCCAGCACTCAATTAAAAAAGGTCACAAAGTTTATAAAATTATTAAATAAATAAATAAACTTTGTAAAAGTGGGTTTTTAAATTTGTTTCAAATTACAAGTTATAAATAAACCTTTTGGCCCAACAAACCTCATTTTTGTTTTGAACAATTAAGAGAAGGAGCTCTGGAGCAAGGACTAGCAACCACAATCCACTCTATTTGTCAGCCAAAACATTTACGAAATGCCAAAGCATTCCTCAATTTCAATCTTTTAATGAATCTATGTACATTTCAAACATTTTCTCAATATTTTTACCATAAAGATCTTGTTTTTATATTTTTCCTCTATGTGTATGCCGGTTGGGCATATCGAAGCCGCATATGAGTAAGCCCTATACACGACTATGTATGAAGTGAACCCACGTGTGCATAGTGAAAAAATTCAAATTATGAATTTTAATGGATTTTCATGTTTGAATTGTGGGAGGACTATCACATGGAAATAAAGAGAGCATAATGCAGTAGACAATGAAGTAATGAATGGCCCACTATCAGTGGATGCATTGAGACAGTTTGGATTATTGAAATTTTTAGAAATGCCTAATATGAAAACCAGCATAAGGTTGTTGGAGATGCTTGTGAATTAATGGGATCTAGAAGAGTCTAATTTTATGATTGATTAAATTTCCTTGAGAATTGAAGTAGAAGATATTTACTTCATCACTAGAATTTCTTGAAGAGGGGAGCCAGTTGACTTTCAAGGAAAGTCCTGAGGTAGCCTCAGTGTAGATGATTATATTCACATATCTTTCCCCAGAAATAATGAGAAGGCAGGGACACATATCCAAATAAATAATGTGAATATTATGCCCCTCATAATTCTCCTTTTTACTATTGTGAGGGTAGATGGTTTAGCTTCATTGCACCAATCATCATGCATTACAATGAGCAGTTGATTGCCTCACCACAGTCTTTGATTGGTGTAAAACCCTCTTGATCAATCTAAAAAATAAACTGACTTCTATCAAAAAGAGTAATTCCAAAAATTTTGGGTATGGTACCATCCTTTGCACATTCTTCTTTGAAAGGATACCAAGGCTTCAAACCAAAGTGGTCTCTACCATCAATAGCCAGAGGGATCCACATATAGGTAGATGGGATGATTTGATGAAGACACTAGGGGGTGGCGAGGTCCTTAGAATAACTTTTGATGATGATCTTTTCCTTTGGTGTGAACAACAAGTCATTGCCATTAAGGACTACCCTTATGCAGGTATGGACTTCAGATGGGATCCAGATCTAGTGCTTCCACCAGATGCTACATCGAGTGCCATAAGGTCATGGAAGAGACACGAAGAGTGCTACAGCTAAGACTGAGAGACTCCCCCATACCTTGTAGAGGAACTTTGAGAGGTTAACTCACTACGTACCTATGGCAGTGATAGAGGATCGACCAGAGGCTATGTAGAGATGCATGGTAGGAGTACCATGAGATTGGGTGTGACTCTTCTGACGAGTGGCTAATGCCATTTTCTTCTTCCAAGATGCACATCTGGGGCCAGACCCATAGATATAGATTAGAGGTGTCCATATTTTGATAGGCATGATTGGGCTTAAGCCCTAATTTTGTAGGACATGTTGTCCCAATTTTGTATAACATTTTGAACAAAAACTTCTATCTATATATAGGTGGTTTCCTGATCTGATAATCATATATGCAGATGATGTTTGATTATTTTTTATTTCTAATGTGATGAATGATTAATATGACAATCTAATGCTTGATTAGCTATTGAATCAAAAAGTCAGTTTTCTTTTCATGGAATATGAATAAATGTGATAAAATTAAATGATCTTTGTAATAAACACACTCTCAGAAATTGGCGATATAAATAAGGATATCTCACACGATAGATGTTATTTAATTGAGAAACCATCAATTGTGAATAAAAGTATACTAGTAACGAATCAATACCAAGTGTTGGCTTAGTGGGTCCTAACCCAAGTTCAGAGTTAGTTTTTCCAAACAAATCCCTACAGTATTGGCCTTTTTGGCATCAACCCACAGAGCGTGGACTAAAGTCTCACCCGAAGTAGTATGGGGGGATGTTGGAACTAAGTTTCTACACCCAGCGATTAGTGTAATGTTGTTTTATGCCCTAACCCTCCCTTCATGTAGATCGATAAGCCTTTAGGGCTTATCAATGTAACTTCCATTAATAAACTTCTATACCTCTGTGAATGTTCACGACCATCCTTTGTGGACCCTAAGTAGGTGAATCAACCACTTAAACACCTTTGTGATTACCCTTGTCCCATATTTACCTAGATTGGTTTAATCATCGGTAAATTTAACATGCAACAAGATATTCTTCACATAAACAATTATTATTACTTACATTCATGGGACAATATAAATCATGTAAAAGCATGCATCAATACAGTATTAATTCATAAACCCATCATTCGTCATAACATAATAGCTCATTCATTCATAACATAATGTAATAAATAAAGACAAGAATTTCTGGAATAATCTCTTTTATTAATACTTCATTTCTTCTTACAGACTCAAGACTTCCCTATGCACTCAGCTGCAAGGATCTGCACACTCAACTATGGACTCTATTCTAGGCCTATGTGCAAATAGCTGCAGAGCCTCCCTTCTACTCTAATACTTCTTCGGTCTTTCTTCTACTGGCCCATTACATTCATCTTCTCATCTACTACTACCTTAGACTCTCTAAGACTCTCCGTTTTATATAATCCCATGGTCCGTGAACCATCAGTGGATCTAGAAAATGTGACACAACCTACATAAAAGAAGTGTAAAACCGTATATGACACTTTACTATCTACACACTCCATGACCACAACTTGTGGGGACCTTACATTTTATACAACAAAACTTGGGCTTTTTGCCCCAAAACATGGTCTTTTGCCCAAAAATTGACCCTAGGGAAGTTTGTCTGAAAAAGCCCCCAACACAAATATCATGACTCACCATGGAGTTACTCTAATGGCATGGAGATCCTACTATAGAGACCTCCAAACTCTACTTGTACCACTACTACCTCAGCCATGCTCTATGTGGCTGCCTGCTGGATCTGCTCCACCAGTCGCTTTGTTGTTGCTCCTGCACTATCTTCCTTAATTCTCTGTTGCATTCTTTGTAGGCTTTCCAACTTCTCCTCAATGGTGGCAAAGATAACATAGGCCTCATCTAGCCAAGTCCCCAATCTTCTTTAGGATTGCCTCTTTTATTTGTGTTGCCTCCATCTGTTCGAGCAATTGTTTTGCCTCATGCAGCTTGGCCAATCATTGTGCTATAGGGACGGTGCACGTTGTCACTCTTGCTTCATCATACCCCTACTACACTTCATGAGCTTCTATGTTTAACCTCTACAAGTTAGGATCTTCCTATAGCGCCATGAATACCTCCATGAATATCATGAAAAAGTGTGGTGCAATCCACTACCGCAACATCGACTACTGCAACTCCATCTTTCACAGCGGCTTCGCACTGTTCTCTGATCTCCAGCAGAGTTGAAGGCTGTGACTTCAACTCTAACTCTATAATCTTCATGTTCATTTTAAATTGAACCTTGGCCGCTTTCATATTCACGTCATGCACACCAGCAACCAACTTCCTAATCTTCGCATCCACCAGTGCTTCCTTCGAGATATGTAGTTCAGGGATTGTTCTGCATGCCTTGGCCACCACAGCTGTAGTTTCCTCATTTTGTACCTGAAATTTCTTCCATGCTTCTAGCACTAAAAATTTCTCCACGAACATCTATTTTCTATTGACTTTGTACTAGCTGCTCATGCTCAGTGTGCACTGCTCCCAGGCCTTAACTTTTGCTATCACACCTTCTTGTAGTGTGTGAAGGCACTCACTTGGGAGCGCAGCCAAGTTGAGGCCAATATTCTTCAAGGAGCTGACAATAGCCTTATTAGTGGTTGCCTCCACTCTCAAAGCTCCATGAGGTAGTGCAACTCCCTAGATCTTCATTGAGCAAACCATCTCTACTGCTTGAGTGGTCCTCAGTGCCAAACTAGTTGATGTAGCATTGCTCTGTCTTGCACCTACATGTAGTCTAGTCATTTGGATATGTACCTTACAAAAAATCGTTTGTATGGCGACTAGTGCCTACTTTTGGTACTGCTCAAACTACTGTAGCTATTTTGTTGTTGTAACCCACACCTTATCTCAAATATCATCCAAGTCACCCTCCGTCATGGTAATTGGATCTAGTGATGACTTAGTGGCTTTGTCTTCTTGCACGGTCCTTCCTTTCCCTACTCCATGTACTGCTCTCCTACTAAGCTCCATCTCCCCGCTCTGACCACTCTTCTTCCTTTGCTTGGGGCGAAGGAGACTTCTGACTTCTTTCCAAGCCACGCTCTTCCTGTTGTACTTATTCCTTTGCGACACGATCCACTTCTACGTGAGCCTTTTCATCAGCCTCCTTCTTCCTCTTCTCAGCCAACTACTGAACCTTCTATTTGGCCACTTCCTATTTTTGTTCAACCATTTCTGCTTGTGGTCCTCGCCTGCTTGGATTTAAACATGATGGAATTCTGCTTTGAACTCCGCATACCTAGAAATTTTCTCAAACATGGTTGGTGACAACCGTAACATCTGGTTGATGGTCATGTGAATGCTCACCTCCATCAATACCCAAAAGACTTTTCTCTCTATGACCCACACAACATCTTTTGTGGCCCAAAAAGATGCAAACTTTATCACTTCTAGTAAATCCTTCTCCACTGGGGGGAGCTGGTTGTCCTCTGGAAAATCCAACGCAATGAGAACTATTGAAATAAATAACCACAAATAGTGGAACGTCTTACTATCATTTTGTGCCTCTTTCTAGTTCATGAGGAACTCACTGCATAGGTAGCACGCCTAGTTGAACTGTAGACTGTCCGCACACTGAGTTGCCAACGAAACCACTAGTGCTAGCACCTTGTCCATGCAACACTTTCTCATAACTTTTCTAGCCAGAATCTAGGTGGAAACGAAACCATTTGTTGGCTTAGTGGGTCCTGGCCATACTTCATATTTATTTTTTCCAAACAAATCCCTACACTACTGGCCCTTTCAGCAGCAACCCATGGAGAATGGACTGATGTCTCACCTGAAGCCATATGGGAGGATGCTGGAACCAAGTTTCCGCACCCAAAGATTAGTGTAATTTCATTTTATGCCCTATCTGAGCCTTTGTGCAGACTGATAAGCCTTTAGGTCTTATCAATGTAACTTCCCTTAATCAACTTCTATACCTCCATGAATGTTCTCGACTGTCCTTAGCGGACCATAAGCAGGTGAATCAACCACTTACGTGCCTCTGTGATTACTCTTAATCACATATTTACCCAGTTCAACTTAATGGTCGGTAAATTTAACATGCAACATTATATTCTTCACGTAAACATTTATTATTACTTGTGTTCATGTGACAATATAAATCATGTAAAATCGCACATCAATACAGTATTAATTCATAAACCCATCATTCATCAGAACATAATAGTGCATTAATTAATAACAGAAGGAAATAAATAAACACATGAATTTTTGGAATAATATCCTCTATTAATACTTCAGTTCTGCTTACAGACTCAAGACTTCCCTACGCACTCAGCTACAGGGGTCAAGACACTCAGCTGTAGACTCTACTCTAGGCCTCTACACACAGAACTACAAAGCCTCCCTTCTATTGATCCATTACATTCATCTTTTCATGTTCTACTCCCTTAGACTCTCTAAGACTCTCCTTTTTATACAATCCCATGGCCTGCTGGCCATTGGTGGATCTACAAAAGCTGACACAACTTGCATAAAAGAAGGGTAAAACCCTTTATAAAACTTCACTATCTATGCGCTTTGCGACCACAACTTGTGGAAACTTTACATTTTATACAACAAAACTTGGTCTTTCTGCCCCAAAACTTTGGCTTTTGCCCCGAAATTGACCATAGGGAACCCTTGTCCCAACACTAAGATATATTTCTTTGGATAGTAGGTTAATCATAGCAGAATATTCAACAACATTATTTGAAGTAGGGTTGATACATATGCCTCTTGAAACCAGCAATTGATCGAATGAATAGTAAATTACCGAAGTTGCAGAAGTAAAATTCTAGGTATGTTGACTAGCACCAATGGCGAACCCAAGATATACCAAATCGTCCATCAATACCTGCCAAAGAAGATCAAAATTATCGATATCACTATGAAACCTATAGATAGATGTCCACAAATATATACAATATATACAACCAAGAAAATGCTAGGCAGAAACCTAGGCATAATACATTTTAAGATAAAGCCAATTTCTGAGATCTAACATCTCATTTCCTTCAAAATTAACCAATTCGTAAGCTCCCCTTTTTAAGATCTTTTTAATGATAAATGGACCATATCACATGGGTTTAAATTTACCTGCCCCCAAGGCGTGTTTTTCTTGGTCATAGACTAGGACAAGGTCACATTCAAAGAAAACCCTAGGATGCACAACCTTATCCTATTGGACTTTCACTCTTTTTTAATGAGCCTCGTTAATTGTGGTAGCATCTCGACGCTACTCGTCAAGATGTTCCAACTGAACGAGGAATTCTTCAAGACTAGAAGTGTCTGGAAAAAGTTCTACAACTAATTTAAGAGAAGGAATTTCACATTCCATAGGGAATATTGATTCCAAACCATAAACGAGTTGGAAAGGAGTGAAACTCATAGCAATCTTAACAAACATTCAGTATGCCCAAAGCATAGAATATAACATGATATGCCAATTGGATCGTGCCTTATTAATTGTCCTTTGCAGGATAACTTTCATGGGTTTATTCACGGCTTCCACCTGACCATTGGCCTAAGGATAGTAAGGAGATGAATGATCCTTTCAGAAACCCAACTTGAGAGCCAATTCAACCATCATCTTGTTTTGGAAATGACTTCCATGGTAAGTGACAATCTCCTTTGGAATACCAAAACAAGAAATGACTTGGTTGAAAAGAAACAAGGTTGTTGTTTCATCATCATTCACTACAGTGGGCACAGCTTTGACCGACTTGGTAAATTAGTCCATTGCTACGATAATATATTTATGACCCTTTTCCAAAGGTAGGTTAAAAGTTGTAAAATCAATGTCCCACTTTCTGAATGGATCGACGATAATAAAATGAAAAATCAGAACTGGATGAGCATGCATTTTCCAAGTGTAAACCTAACAAGGATGGTATTTTTTTTATCGCTTGAACACAATATTCCAAAATCGAAGCCAAAAGTACCCTGCATGGAAGATTTTTTAGGTTGTAGCAAGCCCAAATAGATGACCACCATAAGCTCCACTATGGCAATCATTCAACACTGACTCAACTTCTTCTAAGGTTAAGCAGCGTCTATGGATATAAAGTGTCATTGGTAATAACATAACCTTTTGCTAAGTGACACAGTTTTCTTCACTCATCCTTTAAAAAATAGAGGGGAAACTTTGAAGTTTGAAGATATATAATAATATCTCCATACCAAGGATCTTGTGAAGAAATAAAAAAAATATGTTCATCAGGGAATGATTCCTCATAAACTATTTCTTCCTCACAAGGCAACTGTGAAATTAATTCTGAAAAGACAAACGATTTCTTAGATTTGGCTGACAATAAAATGAGATCGAGCTCTTCAAAAATAACAATCCATCTATTATATTTTCCCCCATCTATTATATTTTCCCCCACTCACTCGCCTACTAAGAACAAATTGAAATGGATTGGCAGTCGCCAGGACAAAAAATTTCATAAGCAGAATATCGTGTCTAAGTCACTGGACAACATGAACAACTACCAAAGCTAATTTATCTACAGGATAATATCGTAGTTCAAGACCTACTAAACCTCAACTCATATAATAAATCAAGTTCTCGCGAATAGCATCATCTTCCTGAACCAAAACCATACCAATGGTTGACTCTGCCACAACACGATTAAGAGAAATCCCCTACTGTAATTGGGTGGACTCAGTAACGGAGCAGAGGTCAATGCTTTTTTCAAAGCATTGAACGAGAACTGAGTGAA
This sequence comes from Pinus taeda, assembly GCA_000404065.3. Taxonomy (NCBI): domain Eukaryota; kingdom Viridiplantae; phylum Streptophyta; class Pinopsida; order Pinales; family Pinaceae; genus Pinus; species Pinus taeda. The sequence continues at coordinate 32,996 of APFE030274165.1, read as the reverse complement.
ATTGTCCCATAGAAATAGAACTCATTTTTTTAGCAATTGCATTAATCCATTTGTAATCTGTACATAATGGATGATAAATCTCCTCAAGAAATTGGCTTTTCCTTGGAGACTTTGAAGTTGACAGATGATAGGGGGGAGGCAGTTGAGGTATTGCCTCAACATTGAAAGGATATACATGAATCCATTCAGTAGATATAATGAATCCCAATAATCGATCAGATGTGAATGTGAAAATGCATTTATTTGGATTCAACCAGATTTTGTAAAAACGACATCACTGAAAAACCAATTGAAGATGATGAGGGGGATCAATTCTCTTTCGAGAATGAGTAGCTAGGTCATTCAAATAAGATTTGATGATATATTTGATATCGTGGAAAGCATAGGACATGGCCTGCGGAAAAGTGGCTCCAACATTTTTAAGGCTATTGGGCATGGAATCCCCCCAAAGGCATGTGTTGGGGCTTAAAGCCCAAGTTTTGAGCAAGTCTTTTGTAAAAGCTCTGCGAATTGTGGGCACAGACCGTGAAGTATGATAGATTCACAAGGTTGTCTACCCTAGTTTTTGTAATGTAATGTTGGCTGGATAGACCTACCCATGGTCCATGGACGATGGGATTGTATAAATAGAGCGAGGCTTTAAGTGTAAAAAAAACGGGGGAAGAAGAATGTGAAGTTTAAGTGATTAAGTCAAATTGTAAAGTGTGTCTACGGGTCATAGAGTAGGAGAAGACTCTTTAGCTGAGTGAGCAGAGGCCTAATAGTCTGCAGCTGAGTGCACAGACCCCTGCAGCTGAGTGCATAGGGCAAGTCGAGTCTATAACCGTTGGATGAATTAATAAAGAGAAGTTTTAATATAATTATGTGTATCTTTTCCTAGTTTAATGCATGAGTGGATATAATTTGCAAATATATTGTTTATTTACTATGTCAACCTGTATGAATGTTTGTATTTTTAAGTATAACTTAAGACATCTAAGTAGGCAAAGGTGCTTAAACAATACTGGAAGATAAACAAGATCTTGGGTGATAACACAAAGTGTGGCACAGCCCCTGGTTAGGGATGCGCGAAGGTCAGGTATCAGGTCACGAGGAATGGAAGGCATGCGAAGCCACCTACAGAAAGGAATAAACAAAGGACTAGTCGAACTCATTAGACCTCTCCAGGGTGCGGAAACCTAGTTCTAGCACCCTCCCATACTACTTCAGGTGGGACCTCACTCCACGCTCCACAGGCTGTTGCTGAAAGGACTAGTAGTATTGGGATTTTTTTGGAAAATTAAATCTAAACCTGGTTTAGGCACCAACAAGCCAATAAATGGATCTGCAGCTAGGACCGGGATTGGCATAGAGATGTCTGATGTCGTATCACTGGAATCTGACAAAGAAAGGAATTGAAGATTGGTTGGACAGAAATATTCACGAGTCCGCGGTGCAAGAAAACAAGAATCTATGACTATCAAAAGAAAAGTGGTTAGACTGCTACTTATATATGGAGATCCATGAAATTTTCTTTCCATCCTTCCCCACTGAGTTGTATGAGTGGATAGCGAAGCTAGCAGATAGCCAAGGAAGGTGTAAACTCGACAAACCTATTATGTGGACTCCAGAATTGGTGCACGGACTAGAAGCATTGGAAGATAAGATCACATGTGTTGTCGACCACTAGCTCGATCAAATCATAGGAGGTGTTATATTCCTATACCAATAGGTTTCATTTTTCATGATTGACAATGGAAGTGCTAAATATGTTCATCCCTGCATGCTGCAGAGGTTCCATATTTTGTATACAGGCAATAAAAATTAAAAGATGAAAAGAGGGTATGCCTTAAAAGAATAATCAAAAGGCAAGAAAATCAATTGGTCATAAAAAATAATGAAAATGTACCCCAAACCAAAGACCAGGAAAGTGGCTAGTTAAAATGCCACTGCTATCTTATTTTGCAAGATTACCATGTGGAGGCACTGCTGCTCATTTCATTTGATGGATGGCCCAATAGTTCAATCTGGGCCATGCGATGTTTAAATTGCTGTTGTAGAATAGAGAAAGCAATACTTGTCCAAACAGTTCAAACTTGGCAGATGGCTAGCTAGGTAGAGAATTTAAGGAGCCCAACTGTTTAATCTGGGCCCTTGGAAGAGATAAAGGTACATTTATATAGGAGGACAATCAAAAGAAAAAGGGACAATCAGGGTTTGCCAGTTCAAGTTCACCCAAAGGAAGAAAAAATGTTAGGTGTATTAGGCTGAGTAGGTAGTTTGAGGTTGCAGAAGTAGATTGGTAATCACTTATGGTCTTGTCAAGAAATACTTATCTCACTTGTGGCATTAGCACCATGGCAGTTGTTTGATGGTACAACAAGGAAGCATGACTAACTTCCCCTTTCATTTCCTCACAAATCATTCACTAACATCCCCTCAAGGACCTTGGGATCTGCCCAAAAGTCCATTTTCACTCCATTCTTGTTAAAAACCAATTTGACATTTGAGTTGACTTAGTCAAAAGAAGCCACATTTCTTGTGTAAAATTAATGTTTACACAGTCCTTTCATTTCCCTATGCTTAAGTCTCCATTCTATAAGCTTAGCATACATCCATTTCCTTTTTATTCCATATTAACATCTAACCCTATTATCTAGCTCCCTAAATCATTTCCCCTCCCCATATTCTACAAGAAACTATATAATAACCCCAGAAAACACTAAATATCCCTCCCCATGGCAACTATAGCTATATACTAAAAGTCGAGAAACACTAGGTCCATTTGGGACCCAGTGTTATCCCCTCTGCGTTCATTCCCCTTAGGATTTATTTAACACCCTGTTAAATAAATAACTATGTTCAAAACACCCTCCGCACACATTGCATTTGGATTTTATTAATATCCGATTAAAAAATAACCATAGTCCCGCGCCAAAACACATTAACCTCTAACCTAAAGTCCAAAACCCACCCGAGCCGCGAATAATTAACGTTTATCGCACGCGCATTTTTATTAAACCCCGATCACTTTGCCCTCCCGTCCACCGTAGGATAGGCCCTCCCAGATCCGACGGCCCTAATGAATATCGGGCACCCTTTCATAGTGGTACGATAGTACTCGATGGTCGACGATTTCACCGTCGTACACCTGGACAACTGTCGGCCTCCTATTGCATCGAGCCGCCCCTGACACATACCACTCCCATAACAAAAGCGGTCTGACACAAACCACTAACCACCCTCCCTACTTGCCTACGTCACCACATGACGATGCTGCCACATCGCCTGCCACTGTGTTGTACCCGCGCCATGTCACCCACTGACGTCATCACCCTGCCACCGTGTCATGATGACGTCATCATCTACGTCACTTGCCACATCATCTTCCGTAATCGCTACCTGACAAAAAATACGTCATGATGACGTCATCCGAGGAATGCGCCAAAAAGCGCCAAATTTCCAAAATTTGGTTAAAAATCGTGAAAACGATTATTTTTGGTTTATTTCTATTTTTCGTTGTGTAATTGACATGCATGCGTTTTTCCGCTATTTGCACTCCAAGAGCTTCTTCAACCTGTCAACCTACAATTCTACTCCGCAGCAGCGCTCCGCAGCTCAACCTGTACCTGTCAAGTGCCCTCATGTTATATACCTAGGGGAGATGATATGGGGTACCAAGGGAGGTACCCAAGGTAATAAAGTAATAATGGGATGGGCCATAGTAATAAATAAGGTGGTTAACCCATATCATGTAAGGGACCACAAGTAGTTAGTATTAATATAATGGGCCCATGGTATTAGTGGATGGTATGAGGGAACCATGGTAATGATCCATGGTATTGTATGTATGAGGCCTATATAGAGGCTAGAGACTCCACATGGGAGATAGTGAAGGAATATTGTCAAGGATTATTGTATGTACAAGCATATGGCTTGTGGAGTGTTCTCCTTCCTTAAGGAGTGAATGTATGGTGTTGCCCTACCATAAGGGTTTTGATAATAGAGAATCATTTCATATTATTTCTGGGTTTATTTGCATTTTCTCATACTTTCTTATCAGATCTATAATATTTATGGGTTAGATCTACAACAAGTGGTATCATAGCACTTTCTTGGGCAAAAAGGTGGAGAATTGTTTTTACTTTTTGCAGGATTTCGGGGGCGTCGAGTTTTCAAATCAGATCTGTACATTTTGGTGCAAGATCTGCAAAATATGGTTGTAGATCTAGATTCTATGTGAAAAAAATACCTAATTTCGAAAAACAAATCGGCTGAATCAGAGTCCGGATGGAGATATTGCTGATCTAAAAATCAGTGGGGTTGCAGACAATTTTTCAGGGCAGCGAGTTTGCGGCACAGATCTGGACGTCCTAGTGCACGATCTGCAAGATCTAATTATAGATCTGGAATCTTTGTGAAGAAAAACCTAATTTCAAAAAAAAATCAGTCGAATTGGAGTCCAGATGAGGGAGATATCGCTGATTTAAAATCGGCTCTTTTTTCAGAAATTTTGGGTGACGGTGGGAGAGTAGCAGCGCAGATCTGGAATTCTAGTGCCTGGATCAGGATTTCTATCACATGGGTAGATGCAGAATGATTGTTCCATTTCTGAAAACAGGTCATAATAAGGATTCTGAGCTATATTGACGAAACTGTGACAATTTCAAATTTTCGCCAAGTCAGCAGATTTTTTCTCAAAACCCTCTTCATGACGACTCTACATTTTACAGGAAAAGATGATGGTCCTACTATTGAAGAATTCATACAAAGATACAAGTCCACATATGGGACATCTTGGAAGCTTCCAATGCTATTTAATATGAGAGGTGAGGCTCAAAAATGGAATTCATCATTTGATGACCTGCAGTTGATCACACTTTCAGATGCAGAATTAGAAAAAATCTTTTTGGACAAATGGTCTCGGGCTAGAAGAAAGGAGAATGAGACACATAAGGGGTTAATTGCTACGGGTGTCTCCTCACCGCAGGTTCATGGATTTATTCAGAAAGAGAAGACTATTGTTTCTATCAATCCTAGCGGTAAACATAATTTTATCAATGTTAATTTGGCAAAAAAATTGCAAGTCCCAGCAAAACATATTGAAAATACATAGGTTGATGATAAGGATGTTCAAATTTATAAGGATTTGAAACTTTCTATGGATAAGTATGTGTTTCATGGTGATTTTTATGCTTCAAATATGGATAACATGGATGTTGTTTTGGGATAACCTTGGATGGAATTAGTGGGTACTATAAATATTAATGTGCAGAAGAAATTCCTGAAGCTCTGGTATAAAAAGAAGAAAATTACATTACAAGATATTTCCATTAATAAGAAGATAGAGTCCAAGGAGGTTGAAGCAGAAGATGTTACAGGGACTGACATATCAGATGATGAGCAGTTGATGGTCAACAATCAAACACAAATAGAGGCTGAAGCCGAAAAGGTAACAGGTGCTGACACATCTGATGAGGGTTCAGTGGTTGAAGTCATATTGGAAAAGAAGACACCACAACAGGCACCACAATAGGGTGAATTAAAGAAAAAGACACAGTGGGTTAGAACTTCATCATCTCATCACCCACATCACCCCGCAAGAAAACAACTATCAAGATGGCAACCAATTAGCCACATGGGCAACAACCCCCGCAGGACAGATAGAGAGGAGCGAAGATCCACCTACTACACATCTACACAGAAGACCTACCAGAGTCAACTTCCATCTCAAGTGAGCGAGGCACCAGCAAGACTGAGGGTTCACCTTTCTCTTGGATGGCTAGATGCACGTGCATGGTACCAGTGGACTACTCTTTTGAGTAGATCTTATTATTTGTGTTCTTCCCATGTTTCGGGGACGAAACATGCTTAGGGGGTGGGAATGTTATATACCTAGGGGGGATAATATGGGGTACCAAGGGAGGTACCCAAGGTAATAATGTAATAATGGGATGGGCCATAGTAATAAATAAGGTGGTTAACCCATATTATGTAAGGGACCACAAGTAGTTAGTATTAATGTAATGGGCCCATGGTATTAGTGGATGGTATGAGGGAACCATGGTAATGATCCATGGTATTGTATGTATGAGGCCTATATAGAGGCTAGAGACTTCACATGGGAGATAGTGAAGGAATATTGTTAAGGATTATTGTATGTACAAGCATATGGCTTGTGGAGTGTTCTCCTTCCTTAAGGAGTGAATGTATGGTGTTGCCCTACCATAAGGGTTTTGATAATAAAGAATTATTTCATATTATTTCTGGGTTTATTTGCATTGTCTCATACTTTCTTATCAGATCTATAATATTTTTGGGTTAGATCCACAACACCTCAGCACCCTGTAAAGAGGTATTTATCCGCATTTCACCCGAATGCCCTGTTTTTTCTCTTCTTTGTTCAAAATTGCCTAAGGTACCTGCATTTTATCTCCATTAGCACTCCTACAAATCCTCCCCTATTCGGAATTTCTTATTGAGCTGGTAATTCACAACAAACTTGCAAGTTTCAACTAATATCTTCTGCAAACAAGCTATTCCTACACTCTGTTCATCTATATTTGCTCAAAAACTACACAAATCGCTCAAACTTTGAGTTAGATTACCTGAGCGCCCTGTTCTGATTAAATTGTGACCTATTTTCGTAAAGGGGAAACCTCAGTTTTCCTTTCCCTTTGCAGACTTGTGCCCCTCTGGGCGAAACTCAACTCCACTTCTCTTGGCGCTCAGTCCACAGAGCCTGCAATTCAACAATGTTTGCGTGAAGAACCTAGTCAAAGGGCTGTCAATTTGTTATTCATCATAAACTAAATACACAGAAATTGGTTTGGGAAAGAAAGTCATTTTTCATACTGCTATCAATATCCTCTGAGCTTAAATTCCGCTTCCTATTGCTGTTTGACACCTACATTGCAATCCATACCGGCACTATCAGATATGGAGACTCCAGTGGCCTTGAACATTGCTCCTTTAAATGCTCCACATATGGACTTAGAGTGGCTATCGTTAGCAGAAAGAGACTTTCAGATTAGAGATATGATGGGCCTTACTTCTCACCTCGAAGCTGTGGGCCAATTCAAACACAATCACAAGAATAACAATGATCTTTTATGGACTTGGCAATCCAGCATGCCCATTTATTACCTTCTAGAAGTCAATGTGCTACCTGATTTCATCCACCTATGCCATGCACACTATGAACCCACTCTGAGGGCAATTCTCAGTCCAGATGGGTCTGTGCTCTTCTATATCACTCCTCAATCTATAAATGAAATGCTGAACTTTGAGCCTCCTCACAGTTTGGTTCCCCTCACAATGAAACTCTTGGTGGATCAGGGTGCAAGGCTCTCTAAAGCAGAAATATCAAGAGTTAGTTAGCTGTTTATGGAGCCACAGTGCCAATATGATCATCCTCCTCCCTATCATCAGGCTTCATTTAATGAAACAGGCAAGATCATGGTGGACATGATTTCATACATCTTAGGATGTAAAACAGGAGAATTTGTGGATGAGACTGTATTCTTTATCCTAACCATATTCACCCCAGGGCAGCCCCCTGCTATCATGTATGACTATGCCACATTCATAGCAAACAAGATACATGAACAATTCATGATGATAGAGAGAGAAAGAGTATTTAAATACATTTCTTATATATACCACTTGCTACTCTACTATCACCCAGATAGTTTCAAGGTTCCTCTCAGGAGATTAGACCCAAAGGGAGAGAGGAGATCTATTGTTTATTGGACCTTATTTTTCCATGAAGTCCACCATTCTCCATACACATATTGTGAGTTTATTGACCTATTCATTTACCCTGCTACTTGCCTATTGATGGTGACTCCTCTACCAGGCTTACTGTTGAAATGCAAAGGATCTTACATCTTTCTAAGGGCTACAACATTGGTGATTGGTACTTCTACCAAAACCACACAGTGATCAGAATTTATGGGTGTGAATTGTCTCCCTATAAACTGCCAAGATATGTCCCGATGAGACTTTTTGCCTTGGAATATTTCAAGCAATTCAGTAATGCAGACTTGACCCATTTCCATGGGAAAAACAAGAAGGCACAACTTAAAATCAGAAACCAGTTGGGTCCCTTTGTTTTTAACAAAAGGGAAGAAGCATGGAAAGATGCAGACAACATGCTAGGAGAAGAACTCATGCTGAAACAAAGCTTCTACTGGGCACCATATGACCCTCAACACTTCATAAGACTTAGAAGAATCAAACATAGGCTTTCAGGATATGTACACGAGCTACTCCCCCATATTGAACAATATTCCAATCAACCAAAATGGGTAGAGGGCACCTTGGATGATGAAGAGCTCACTGAAGAAGAAAAATTAAAGAGAGACATGAAAGAAATTGACAAAAGAATTGACCTGGATTATGTTGCACAGGTCACCTTCACACAGCCTCAACCAGTGGGAGCAAGCACATCAACTGCTACTTCAAGGCAGCGAGCTAAGGAGGCCATATCATCAGCAGAAAAGGGCAAAGAAATTGAACACTCTGAACAGCAAAGCACAATGGAGGAGCAGCGATCCTCAAACCTGGAAATGGGTCAAGAGCAAAGCCCTTTAACACAAACAAAAGCACCTGAAATCCCTATGCTACAAACTCCTCACAATGAGGAAAGAGGTAAGAAGAGGGATAGAATAGATGGGATACCCACAGGGACATCCACGAACTAGCAAGAAGAAAAAAGGCAGAGGCTAAACCCCTATGCCAAGGAGGAAATAACTGAAGAGACCATAGGAAACATCAGGAGTGAGGTGACTTCTGAGCAGTAGATCACTCCTATCTTGGAAACATCGGCCAACTCCTTTCAGTAGGAGCAAGAGAAGCAACCAGGCGGGGAGGTTTCATCCTCCAAACAGCAAACCCAAAGGGGCTCGGACATAAAGAAGGCATTCACAGAGATTGAAGCTAGGAAGGAGCCAATAAGGTTTCAACTTTACAAATAGTTAATGAGAATGGCTCCAACAAATCAGTAGAGGCTAATGGTAGCCTATGATATAGAAGTAGGGAAGATGACACTCAGTCACTTCAGTCCTACTACACAGCAGCCACAGTCAGCTGCAGATTACATTAGAACCAATCTAGAGGTACTAGCAAAAGATATACATCCTTTAGACTAGATTGAATTACATAAGCAAACAAGAGAAATGGTTTATTCTACACTGGCAGACAAGGCTCTATTAGCCTACAGCTTGTAGAACTCTCTATACAATACTTTTGCCCAGTTAGAGCTGGAAAAGGCATCATCGTTGGCCAAGGATAATAGGATAAAATCCTTGGAGGGGATCATCATAGAGTTGGGACATGATCCCAAATATCCCAAAGGCACACAGGCCTTGATTAGAAAAAAGGAGGAAGACATAGCAGCATTAAGAAAACAAATGAAGCTGCCAGCCAGCATCCATCCTCAAACTGCAGAAGTAGCACAACAACAAGAAGTGGAGGATGTAGTAACTCTACTTATGAGGATGAATGAAAGGATAATGGAAACAAAGAAAGCATTGGAGGAAGCTCAATGAGGGAAATAGCCAGATTTGGCCCCTCAACCATCCCAAACTGCTCCAATAGTACCAACTCCAGCAATTACAACTCCTTCAACAGCAGTTACTTCAGCCGCACCTCCCCCAGGTTCAACTTCAGCAGCAGGTGCATCGACTTCAGCAGATCCAACAGCAGCAGCAGTGCAAGAGGCTAGCTTGAGCATGGAGGCCATGATGAAAGAGATTAAGGCTCTGGAATTGCAAATGGCAGAGATGAAGGAAACAAAAGAAAAACTAGCCAAGATTGAGGCTAGTTATGATAAGTCAAAAATGACAGTAGCTGAAAAAACCAGGGAAACTAAGGCCTTGAATGAAAAAATTGAAGCCTTGGAGAAAGAGCTAGCTTTATAAAAAACCCTAATTGAAATAAAGAAGATTTTGTGGGCCAAGATAAATCAGTCAATCACTGGCTAATGGAGGTCAGTTCAAGCCATGTATGAACAGGTAGAACTAATTGGCAAAGTTCAATTTCAAACTCAGAGAGCCATAACAGCATTGGGAAACATGCCTAAGCAAGCCAAAAATATGATCAACTTCTTAAATCATCAAACCAGGGAAGAATTGGCAGCATTTAAGATCATGAGCAGAACAGATGCCATACTGATAGCCGAGAAAGTGCTGACTTTAAGAAGTCTTATTCAAACTCTAGAAGCAAGATGTCGAGAAATCCAAAAGGATGTAGATAATTTTGAAATAAATCTTGCAGCACTGCAGACTAGAGGATTGCCTAGCTTACTAACCAGCTCTGGAAGATTATTGACATGTGACCAATATGCAACTAGGCTCAATAATTATGTCACAAATCAACTTACTGCTTCATCACGTTCTTCAGCACAAGCAGGACCTCCTACAGGATAGACTCTCTATGATAAGCTGGAAAACCTATTTTATATGGAGCATGAAGTTAACCACCTGTTTGAGATGCCACCTAACTATTACAAATATATAGAAGCGGATGAGACACTCATCAAGATTCAAAGGCATCAGCTTCCTCTTGAAGATTGGTGGCAAGCAATGCTGGCCATTTTACCCAGGTGACATCAGTCTTTGGCTCCTTTTTCAATTTTCAAATTCCATGTTAGCTACAGGTCAATAGTAACCACCGGATAAAGCGTAGAACAGGTGTCACAGGACAACACTACAAGACAACATTTCAAGGAAGCGGTCACCCATCGATAGCCAGAGCCAAAGGGTCAACAGCACACAGGACACCTGCCTCAACGAGTAAAGAGCTTTAAATTCCTCAGTTATTGCTGTGCGATTTTTCCACAAATCATTATTAATTATGTCAGAAGTAGATGGATACATTGATGTCTAGATATTTCCCTATGGGATATTTTGTAAAAACTCCTATATATACTTATAAACGAGATGTATTGATGGTTGATGATTTCTTCGTTCTAAACTGTGTTGTAAGATATCAGACTGTGTTAATACAAATGGTTGTTGAAGTTCACTGTGTTTGAATGATCTGAAGGTGGATTGGATGTTTTGGGACTTGCTACATAATTCCTATGTCATGCTATGGAACAATAAGTTATACTAAACTGTGTCTTATGTTTTCTATTTTGTAAATCTCATCTATGTTTCATGATCTTGGTAACAGAGAAGAAGAATAGCATAATATTTGTTTGAGTGCACCTTATGTTCAATCTCTGTTATTTATTATGTTTTCTTCAGAATTAGTCATAAATACGAATTCTTAACTACTCATGTTTGCACTAGTTCTCTCATTTTGAATACTGTTTAGGAATTCTTAATTGCTCCTACACAATACTCATCCACTTTCCCTTTGCCAGTATAATAAAAGATTCTTGATTTCCTTTCATTCCCTGACTTCATTCCATCATTTCCAGATTTGAAAATTGTTTCTAGCCTGCCTATCCTACTCTGTAGCACTACCTTTTCACCAAGAAGCTCTTTCAATAATTACACTCTCAGTGACTCCATTGCCCAATGGAAAAAACAGTTATATACTTGCATCCCAGTTCTGTTTGAGATCACCATCCAAAAACTTAAAACCAAACCCTGTTCATCATAACTAGCCTAAAACATTTCAAAACATAGCTAAATTAAAAAGAGAGAGCCCTCTCTGGTTGCAGGTAGGCTAGGACCTGCAGCTAAAAGATTGGTTAGTGGTTACCTCGGTCGTATTACCTACAGGAAGCAGGGAACAACCTGAGTGATAACATCATTGGCAACTCCACTGCAGAAAAAATCAGCTTCCTTGTTTCAACATAGTCAATGGAGATTTCAAGCTTCCTATGTTTCAAAAGAATCTCCTGTGATTGAAAACGTTCTCAGAAAAACACCAAAAACAAATCTAGAAGCTGGCTCGAAAGAAGAAAACTCGTTACACAAGGTCAAAGCCTGACCCAGATCCTCCAGTTGTTTTTGAAAATCCCAATTTAATTCCTAAGACCCTTAGGAAACAAGAGCAACAAAAAGATTTTGCTAGTTCTAGTGCTGAAACAGTTCAGCCAAGTTGTGTTCCAACCCCTATCAAAGTTTTATTTCGTTCAAACCATGTTTCCCCTAGTTCATCATCCACCTCTCCAAGCATCTCTTCCACTCCTCCATTTACTGCGCATACTTCTCCCATTACCACTGTTTCTGCTGCTGTTCCAGCTGTTCCATTTTTCCCTGTTGTTCCACTTATCCCTGTAACTATGGCAAATCGGTATGCTCCGTTATAGTTACCTGCAAATCCAGGGGCTATGCCTCAAGATTGTCAAAGTAACATTACTTATTTTGATGGTGTTGGTTCCTATACAACCCAAATGCACACTAAGAAGATGCAGGACTATTTTGAAAACTATGAAATAGATGATGATGGAGTAAGGATGAACATCTTTGTTCAAAGTCTAACTAGTGATCTAAGGACCTGGTTTAGGTCTCTTACTGCAAATTCCATAGCTGATCCCGAGGCCCTATATCAAGTCTTCTTAAACAAATGGGAAAAGAAGAAAGACCCTTTACATATACTAACTGAGTATGACAATTTAAAAAGGGGTCCACAAGAGTCTGTCCAAGATTATTGTGTTAGATTTAACAATACATACAATGCTATCCCTCAGAACCTTAGACCCCCACCTGACTTAGCCTTGATCAAATTCCCTGATGGATTTGTCTCAGACATGGCATGTTAGCTAAGGGAAAGAGCCCCTCCAAGCCTAGCAGACATGCAGAATGTAGCTGTTAGTGTAGAGGAAAATTTGATTGCCAAACGAAATAGGGCTAGAACCAAAAGAAGAACAACATTCAAAGAAGAACCTTTAGCATTTGAGCATAAACTTGATGCAATCATCAAAGGAATGGATAGATTGAGAGACCGGGTAGAGACCATTGAAAGAAAATCATCCTGGGAAGGGCAACCAAGTAACTCTACCAGAACTCCAAACTTTAGAAAATGTCAAAACCATACTATTGGAAGGACTAGACCTGATCAGAATATCAGGCCTCCATTTCAAGAGAATTATGCAGAAGCCTCAACCTCAAGTGAACCGACAGAGGATCCTCACATTAACTTAATGGGCCTTGATAGCGAACAACAAGTTTTTCTAACTCAAGATGACCAAGAGGCCCATGAATTCAATAAATTTCAAACCAAATCTGGAGAGTCATTTGATTTTAGAGAAGGCTATGATGCAACAGTCTATGAGGTTCATAAACAGTACAAATTGAGAAGCAGAACCATAGATGTGCCTCAGCCTACCAATCTGAAAGATACAAAACAGCTGAAGAAAACAAAGGATAAAGTTGTCTCAGCAGAATCCTCTAATAAAACCCACAAAAGGAAGTCACTGTGGAGGATATATCAGACTTGCAGCATTCAAGAAACAATTCATTCACACCCCATTCTTCAACAGAAGATTTGAATAACCCTCTAGTAAATAATGACAAATCAAATGTACCTGATAACAGTATCCATAACCAAGAGAAAGTCAAAGAAAGCTCAGCTGAGAAAGAGAAGCTTGCTCCCCTAAATGTAAAAAATCAGATAGAAAAACCTTTCAACTTAGAAACAGAAATTGGAAAGCTGAAAATTGTCATTCCCCTCTTTGAATTGGCCAAACATGAAGTTTATAGATAGAAAATCAATAGGTCACTGCTAATATCAGAGAATAGGGATGCAGTCAATTTTTTGGATGATCAACCAGAACTAATTTTTGGTCCAGAAGTCAATGGTAAATCAATAGATGGAGGGGTTCCCCCATTCTATGTGAGCTTAAACATTCATGACAAAGTGTTACATAATGCAATGTTTGACTCAGGAGCTTCCCATAATCTGATCCTAAGTCTGTGATGGAAAAGCTAGATCTAGACATCACCAGACCTTATAAGGACTTGTTTTCATTTGATTCCAGTCAGGTCAGGTGCCTAGGCCTAATCAAAGATCTTTGTGTTTCTTTAGTCCAATATCTAGCTAAGGCAATCTTGATGGATGTGGTGGTAGTTGACATTCCACCTAAGTATGGTATGCTTTTGTCTAGATCTTGGGGTGCCAAACTCCAAGGATATTTGCAGCTGGACATGTCATATGCCACAATTTCAGTCTTTGGCCAGACAAAGAGATTATACCGAGAAACATTGATGAAATATGTGGTTAGCAGTCAACAAAAGCCCCAAAACTTCCCCATCTATTCCATTCACTCTGACATGGATTCATTTATCTTATACAATGTTGACATGTGTCCGAAAACTGATGTCAAACTCCTACGAACAACACAAACAGAAAGCATGAATGAACAATCTACTGTCCTAGATCAAAGAGGTTTTGATGTGATTGATACAACAAAACAAAATGACATATCACATGAGTTACAAAAGACAAACCTGCCTGCTGAACAAGCTTGCAAAACTGTTAAGGCTATTCATGACCAAGAAATCTTATGGTACTTAGAGTTTGATGGTTCAGTAAACAAATTAAGAGCTGGGATAGGTGTTTGGATACACAATATGCAGAATGACCATGCACAAGGTCATGCATATAGGCTAAATTTTAGATGTACAAACAACATGGATGAATATGAAGCCCTTCTATTGGGTCTCAAACAAATTAAAAGTCTAGGGGAAACTAAGATTTCAATTCTAAGGGACTCAGATTTGATTATACAACAGATGAAGGGAAATTTTGTCACAAATGATATCAGGCTAAGGTCTTACAGGGATGCTGCAATTGAAATACTTAACAACTTCTTAGAATTTCAGCTCACTAAAATTCCAAGAAGTCATAACCTACATGCCCATAGTTTGGAAACTTTTGCCAGTACTTGTAAACTTCCTTTTGAGCCCAATCACCACTTCACTGTTGAGATTAAACATAGGCCTTTTGTTCCAGATAATGTAAAAAATTGGCAAGTATTTGAGAATGACACCCAAATAAATAATTTCTTGACAATGAAATAAGAATTCTCAAATATGAATATAGACACAAGCACTATTGATGATCAACAACAAGTTGACAAAGTTGAGCTAGGTATATCAGTGAATACATCAAATCTGATTTTGCATCCAACAATCTTTGACTGTGCAAACTTACAAAAGCTAAAACAAACACATTTTGGTGAAATGATTGAGGAAGAATCTGAAGTAATTGAACTAAAGGATAATTTCCTGCCACAGGTTTAACTCCCTTAGAAGATATTTTTGATTCAAATGACATTCCTAGAAAGCCAAAAATGCAACCCTTAAATGTAGAGATTGAGGAATGTAATATTGGGACCATAGAAAATCCTAAAATGATAAAACTTTCTAAACCATTACCTCTTGACAAAAAACTGAAATACATTGAGTTGTTTAAAGAGTTACAAGATGTGTTTTCTTGGAGCTATGAGGATCTAAAGTCCTATGATACTTCAGTCATTCAACATACTATACCCTTGAAAGAAAATCAGAAACCTTTTAAACAAAAGCTAAGGAGGATTAATCCATTCCTCCTTCCCCTAATGGAAAAAGAAATAAAACGAATGTTTGAAGCCGTAATCATTGCACCTATTAGATTTTCTTAATGGATTTCAAATCTAGTACCCACTAGAAAGAAAACTGGGGAGATAAGACTTTGTGTTGACTTGAGAAATTTGAATAAAGCCTCTCTCAAAGACCACTACCCCTTACCAAAAATGGATCATTTCCTACTAAGGGTAGTCGGAGCTTCAAGGATTTCCCTGTTAGATGGTTTCTCAGGATTTAATCAGATCTTAGTTCACCCAGATGACCAGGACAAAACAATCTTTACAACACCCTGGGGAACTTTTAAATATGTCAAAATGCCTTTTGGAGTCAAGAATGTTGGAGCCACATTTCAGAGGGCAATGGACATAGCCTTTGATATGGAGATCCATGATTTTTTAGTCATATACCTTGATGATCTCACTACTTTCTCAAAATCAGACCAAGAACATTTAAAACATCTAAGACAAGTGTTCCTAATTTGCAGAAAATATGGCATATCCTTAGACCCAAAGAAATCCTTGTTCAACCTAGAAGAAGGCAAGCTCCTAGGTCATATCATTTCAAAATATGGAATAAGAATAGACCCGGACAAAATTCAAGCTATCCTCCAAGTCCCTCATCCAAGAAACATCAAAGAGTTACAAGATTTTTTAGGCAATATCAATTTCCTGAGAAGATTCATTCCCAACTTGGCTGAGCTGATAAGATTACAGAATAATATGCTCAAGAATGATTCCAAAGTTAAATGGACAATAGAAACCAAGCAAGCCTTTGAGGATATCAAAATAGCTTTGACAAAAGATCCTGCCCTTACAAGTCCTATGTTTGATAAAGATTTTACGATCTTTTACTTTACATATGAGCATACTATTGTTGCTGTCCTATTACAAAAAGATGATGCATGACATGAGAAACCCATTTCTTTTTTCAACAAAGCACTTAGAGATGCTTCCTTAAAATATCAAATCATGGAAAAACATGCATATGCTCTGGTGAAGGCCTTAAAAGATTTCAGAGTCTACATTTTATACTCTCATATAATTGCCTATGTTCCTAGTGGAGTGGTTAAAGACATTCTTACTCAAGAATGAATTAAAGGCAAAAGAGGTAAATGGATAGCCAACATCTTAGACTATGACATTGAGATAAAGCCAACAAAACTCATAAAAGGACAAGGGCTAGCTAAACTAATGACTGAAACCAACTTTCAAGCCCTAGACATCAATGAAATGGATAACGAGCAGGAGATGGCGACTCCACAGATCAATCAAGCCTTCTTACAATCACCTTGGTATACTGACATATGTTTTGTATTGTTAGACCTACAAGCTCCTCCAGGGTTATCTAGAACCAAAAAGAGATTTTTGAAAATGAAAGCTTCAAGGTTTTGCATCTTAGATAATGTGTTGTTTTGGAAAAATCATGAAGGTATTTTGCTTAATTGCCTACCTTTGGATGAAACTGATAAAGTCCTGAAGGAATTTCATGCAGGAGATTGTGGAGGACACCTATATTGGAAATCAACAGCTGATAAAATCCTAAGGGCTGGACTTTATTGGCCTTCCCTGTTTTTTGATTTTAAAAAATTTGTAATGTCATGCCATAAATGCCAAATCTTTGAAGGTAAGAAAAAGCTGCTACCTCTGCCCCTCAAGCCTATTACAACTGAGAGACCATTTCAACAATGAGGTTTAGAATTCATTGGGGAAATTCACCCTTCATCTTTTGGCCAACATAGATGGATTTTGACAACCACAGATTACTTTACCAAGTGGATAGAGGCTCTCCCTTGTAGGCAAGCCAATGACTCAATCATCATACAATTCCTAGAAACCAATATCCTATCTAGATTTGGTTGTCCAGAAAAGATCATTACATACAATGCAACTGCCTTTAAATCCAAAAGAATGATAAATTTTTGTCACAAATACCATATTACCCTAGGTCATTCCACATCCTATTACCCTCAAGGTAATGGTCTAGCTGAATCATCTAACAAAAGCCTCATCAACATCATCAAAAAGATCCTGGAAGAGAATAAACAGAATTGGCACAAAAAACTTGTCAATGCACTATGGGCAGATAGGTTGACCACCAAAAGATCCATTGGAACAAGCCCATATGAGTTGGTTTATGGAATGGAGGCAAGATTCCCCTCTTCTCTAGGAATCCCTGTGATCAAGTTACTGCAAGAAATACAAGCAGAGCCTAATGACATTCAGAGAAGGATCAATCAAACTATTCACTTGCAGCAGACTAGAGAAGAAGTTTATCATGGAACTCAAATACTACAAGATAAACTCAAGAAGATCTTTGATAAAATAACAAAAGCTGAAGACTTTTTCATAGGAAACAAGGTGCTGAAATGGGACTCCATGAGGGAAGATAAAGGGAACATGGGAAATTCGATTTTCTTTGGAAAGGACCATTTGTCATTCAAGCTATACAAGGTAACAACACTTATTTCCTCAAGAGTTTGGATGGCACAGATACTGAAGAGGGCCCAGTCAATGGGAGAATGCTCAAGCATTATTTTGATCCCCTTGAATGAGCATAACACAACTATATATTGTACATAAATATGTGTATTTTCAACATTTTATTTACAGCAGCTAGATAGGGAACCAAATGCAGCAAATTTTGCAGAAAATCAGGGAACTACATCACCTTTTGATGTATATTTTGAATCCACCATGAGAAATAAACAAAAGGACTTGGCAGGTATGAACACAATGATCGGTACTCAGAGAAACCAGCAAGAAGCAGAGCTACAATCTCACACAAATTAGCTCACAAAAGTATTGCATATGAGCTAGAAAGATCAGATTAAAGGTTTCCATGAAAAAGAAGTTTCACAATACAGCAAGAATTGAAAATAAGGAAATCTGACCTGATTTTCTTGGCTTTTCTCCAGGAAAAGCCATCCCCAAGTGGAGCCACTGTTAGATTCCTATACCAATAGGTTTCATTTTTCATGATTGACAGTGGAAGTGCTAAATATGTTCATCCCTGCATGTTGCAGAGGTTCCATATTTGATCCAAGTGGATATTGGTGGCCACCCGCTAATTCGACTTGGATCCCCTCTAAGTGCTTCGTGCAGTTTTTTTCAGTTTCCTTAATTATAGCACAATTTACTATTTTTA
>APFE030274162.1:0-11340 GCA_000404065.3 Pinus taeda | reverse complement strand
AAGCACTCTAAAACATTAATGCTCGAGTATACACAGCTTGCTCTAGCTCAATAGCAAATTCTCACAACAATCGCATTCACAATCTCGGCTATGGCATCAAGATACATACTTAGATCAGCAAATACTTTGTGGATAGAGATATGGGATTTACCACAAATCAACATAACAGAGCTTTTTGTGTGGTCATGCTTGTTCTACAAATTCTTCTTCATATTTGGTTATGCCCAGGTCCCACAATTTTTTGCAAGCCCTAGTTCAATAATGGCAGCAACATTCCATTCCTTGTTTGGTCAAACAACCATTACAATGCAAGTTCTTTCTCTCTTTATTCAAAAGGGACTGTCAACCATTAGGACTTACCATATATCTTTGACATACAAAGGATTGGTATCACAGACTTATTGTCATAATTGACATCACAGTCACGAGAACACAGTTGTAAGATCATTGACCTATCAAGGTCACAGTCATACACAAAAGTATTGCATACTTAGAAGTTAGAGCACGGCATACATAAGAGCATAGCATAAAAGCACATGTCACATTTATCCATGTTGCATATAATTGTACACAAGTTTCTGAAGCTTTGACCCTGGTTAGGGCACCGTGAGATAGCTACAGAAAAGTATGAACTTCAGAAATGAAGCTTCAATAATGTCACGTTCAAAAATTTGTGTTTAACTACAAGATGTCTTTGGTAATTAAGGCGACAGAGAATAAATGATAAGGTCGTTCTTCATATATACTACAAATCCTTGTTTTGAAGGCCAAAAAAAACCTCAGACCTTGCGCATTTACCACAATTTTTGGCTTCAAATTGTGTGAGATTTTGATCATAGAAGCAGCCACAGGAAATCCCATATTCCTGGACTGAACCCAAGAAGATTGGGCTGCAGAGGAATTAGGTTACACGACTATGATGCTCCTTAACAACCCTAGCACTGTGTAGTTCTTGTGCACTGCTCCAGATTAGTGGAATTATCACAATTTTCAATCGTTGCCTTAGGATTAGCTTCAAAAGTGGCAAGAGCTCACAGCATTTATCCTTGATGGCATACGAACTTCTTGAGGACTACCTACAAATAAGACCCAAACCAACGAAGCCATAGTATCCAGAAGATAACCCATTTAACCCATATGGAAACAAAAATCTCCCAGAGCCAACGTTCAAAACCACAACATCAAACAAGGATTTTCAAGCCTCCTTATGATATGTCTTTCTTCCACAGGGCCAAAAACTAGTTCAGTCATAAGTTGTTTCAATTCAATGGTTCAACCATGATTTGATGGCTAAATCACCTTTGTATTTATAGTATTCGAGAGGCATTACCTTTAGGGCAACAGACTCACCACCATAAATAAAGGGGATCTGTTTTAGCTTTAAAAATGATTATTAACGCCCTGCATTGAGGCTGACTTGCCTTGGAGGGAAAGACAAACTTTGAATTTTCAACATTTGTCCTTTTAATAATAATTTGAATATTTCTTTTGACATATTCCCCAAAATTTTGACCATAAGAAAATTGAGCTTTTAGCCCCTTATTTCATCTTTTGAAATATACCATAACCTAACCAATACAATGTTTCCACATCATCCTCCGTTGGGGATTTTTCCCACAAGTTGGGGGCTTCATCTCCAAACAAGCATAACTCCTAAACTGTGAGGCCTCTCGTGGCATGCAACATACCACCGGAATCAGTTCGATGAGCAGAATCCAACAAAGATGATCTTGAGATCAAATTCACTAACCTTAATCCTTAAAAGCATCAACAAATGTGGGGCTACTAGGGTTTCCACACATCCTTCCATTGGAGCTTCCAACTAATGTAATCCAGACAAATATTAAGAGTGTCCAATAACATATGTTGACATCAATGACAACACTATTCAACATGTACACCAACACTATTCAACTTCTTCTAAAGTCAATTATAACTCTTTGGTTTCCCATAAGTTACAAACATAATAAAGGGGAATATTTAGAATTCTTCAAAATTAGCTTGATAGTTGTCTTCCTTTGATTAGGTTTTCAATGGAAGTTTCTCAATGTCTAGAATAGGTGCCACGTGGTCTTCATAATATTGATGTATAATCATCATGGCTCTGTTGAAAAGTAGGCTCTTGATGATGACATGGCATTGTGATGTGGCCTGGGAGGTGATTAAGATTTTCAAAGGCATGCTAGAAGCCCCCTGTGAGGAAGAAGTTGTTATTTCAAGAGAAAGATGGTGCTGCCATCTTCAGGCTTATCATGGTAGAGATGTCAAGAGACCACTTCGAGGATGCAATTGACATAGATGTGAAGCTCATAGTGTCTGACAGCAGAGGCACATTCATTACTTTTGCAAATGTGCAAGGAAACCACAGAGTTCATTTGGCAATTGTTTTGAGAAAGTTATTATAGTAATTGCCATGCTCAGAATTGTTCTTCTTAAACCATGGTCACAAGAAACCTGTAGCAGATTTTCGAGCAGGCAGATCAGCTAAAGTCCTGTAGCAAGATCTCAGTCAACAATTGAACATAACCCCTGAAGATGATAAGGTTTGTTATGACAGATTGATAAGTCGAATATGAGGCAGATTATTTTGTGGAGACAACAAAGCTCTCAGAGCCTGGTATACATCACCCAGGACATGGTTTTGGGCAGTACTTAACACTTACTAGTACAAAAGACAGGCAAACAGGTGCTATACCATGCCTCTCTTTTAGTCCTGTGTATAATGGGTTGGTTGCTGCTGGGTCCTACAATTGCACTGCATTATATGTTGAGGAAACTGCAGAACTTTTATTTGTCCTACATGGCCAAGAAGGTAGTGTTACCCAAGTCCTTTTTTCAAGGAATGGAAACTCTATCTACATTAGGGGACATAAGAATCCCCTACATTTTGGGATGTGTGAAATACAAATACTAACCAGTGAATAGCCTTTGATATCGAACCTAATGGGCAACATTTAGGTACTGGTAGGCAGGATGGGAAGGTAAATAAATGTGATTTGCAAATTGGAGAATGGATTACAAACTTTCGGGCTTCTTTTGAGCCAGTGAATGGATTTTGCTTTCATCCATGTCTTTCTTTAGCTGTGTCTTCCTCTAGGTATTGCAGATTTTGCGTACCAGGTGATGATGAAGAGAGTTTAAACATATGCGCTGGGGTGAGCTGTGTGTCAATATGGAGTTTCTCATATGCATGGTTGGATGACATGGACCTGATGTTGACTGTCAATATAATAATAAAGACAAAAAGTCCAGAATGTATGTTCTGAAGCTGACAGTAAAGATGCAGTTTCCAACATCATTCTGGGGTATTAAAGGCCTTAAGAGGACTAATCTAAGAGCTGTTGTGATAATACGCCTGTGTCCTAAGTCACCATTTGACCATTTCAAGGCACATTCCTGTAGCAGATCTGAGGGCAGAATTCATGTTGTCTTGTGCTAGACATAAACACCTATAATTACAGTCTGAAGATATATATATTATGTTGATGAATGAGCATGTAATGTTGAAAGTTATAACAAAATCCAGGGCATAGTCTGAGATCATAATGGACATTTTATTGTGACTGCTGTTAGATATCCAATGCCATGTGTATGCATAAGTTGAACAAGCTTATTGTTAATATTGCCAAATGTTTAGAAAGGTAAATCTGATTGGAAGTTTATACAGCCCAGTCCCATTATCAAATAGTGGCTGAAGTTCCGGTAAAACTAGCAGTAAGGGTGGATGCTTTGAATTGGAGTTACAACAACATTATGAGATCGGCCACACTTGTATTTATTAATTTAAAGGGTTTAAGAGTTGGCCTTGACCTACTTCTGGGATTTAAGCACAAATAGAAGGACAAAATGGGAAAAGAGCTCATTCATGGTGTGCACATGTAGAGATTGAGATTGCACTGCAGCTGATAGTCTGTCTTTTGAGGTCTTTGGGGCACCAGCAAGGTGCTTGTATCAATCAAAAGTCCATCTTTTGAAATGATATAACCAAAAAGTTTGCCTTCTGAAACTGAAAAATACTCTTTTTCAAGGTAAGAAAGCTGCCATTTCTTAAGTCATTCAAAAATAGACTATGACATCAAGAAGGTAAACCACTACTCTTTGGTTTATAAGCCCCCAGAAGGCCATGTCCATGGCTCACTAGAAAGTAGCTCCAGCATTAATTAATCCAAATGGCATTCTATGACATGAAAAAGTTCCCCATTTCATATGAAATGTGGTTTGAAGTCTGTCAACTTCAACCACCAGTGCTTGATTATAACCATAAAAACTATCCAAAAGTGAAAACATTACGAATCTTGATATAAGCTACAAAATCCTGGAGGAACAAGATAGTTATCAATATTTGGTGCTTTGTACATATTTCAGAAGTCTAGACACAATTTGATCTCCCTTGACCTTTTCCTAACTGGGACTAAATTTGCCACCCATTCAGAATGTCAACTTTAAAAATGATCTTAGCATCTCGCAATTTCTTCAAATCTTTTTGGATCAGTCATTTTAATGTTGGATGTACCTTCCTTGGGAATGGTTTGACACCTTCCTTCTAAGGAATGGCATGTTGTGTAATTCTTGTGTCAGATACCCTTCAAGTCCTCATAAGTCCAAGTGAACACATCTATATACTGCCTAAACAAACAAATACAAACCTAATATTCTGTTTCTGAGTAGCAAGTTCACAAATTAACATTTCTGCTGGGATGTTCTGCAGTGTCGAAGTTAATCCATTCATAATAAATGGAAAAGCTGCATGTCTTGACATTTTCAGATTTTCAAAATTTGCCCAGTGAATTATATGGCATCTCCAAAGTTAAGGCAACCTTTGGAAATGAATTGCATTTAAGATCCTTCATTCCATCTTGGCAATTTTGTATAGCTTTCAAATGCTCATCATCAATTATTACAGCTTTGAAGTATCCTCATCTGTCAACAACTGGATAATCTATTAATCATCATTAATCTGGATAATGTTACACCCTACAGTAAGTAACATTGTCAGGAACTGATGGGCTAAAAAGCAATTCAAAGGAAAAAACATCATTTAATAAAGCCAAATAAAAGCAGCATCAGCCAACATATCAGCAGCTACATTTTTAGACCGAGAAATAGAAGCAATATTAAAAGAGTCAAATTTATCAATTAATTTCTTCACCTCAAACTAGTAACTTTTCAAATGAGGCAACAAGTGATCAACAGAATACCGGCCTCATGATTATGTTTAAATCACCAAACACTTTCAAGGATTTCACCTTTAAATCAACTGTTTTTCTTAGACCTTGAATTAAAGCCTCATACTCAACAATGTTATTAGTGCATTCAAATTAACGTCTACAGGAGACAAGGTGTCGTTTTTTCTACTGCAGATTAATCAAAATATCACTGGACCTCTTGCTTTCTTGTGACTTAGATCCATCAAAAAATAAAGTCCAACTATCAATATTTACATTCCAGTTAGTTGAAATACTACTTTCTTCATCTACTATGGTACAATTATCATTTTCATCAGTCCGAGTGCAGAGAAGGAGCTCAAACTATTTGTCAACTTCCAAAGGTGATTATGTTGCGATATAATTCCAAATTTTAGTTTCAAGAAACTACCCACAATTGAAAGCATAAACTCTATAGGTTCATTCGATCCTTCCAATTCTGTAACTGTGCTTCATATTAGCCTCTCCATCAATACAAATCTGATTTTATCGTCCCTTCCATGGTAACCATAGATGAAACCAATCTATTGTGAAATATCATTTCAAATTCTTAGACCAATCCCTGCTAAGAAAAAGACCATAAGACTCAAGATATCAACAACAATAATGTATATAATCTAGTATACCTTTGGGTTAGAAGCTACCCTGATTAAAGCGTCAAGTTCTCCAATAACTTTAACATTTAATCTATTGATTTGAATAATTCAAGCAGAGAACTTGGTTGGAGTAGCATTTCTCTTGTTGTATATCAAGTAAAGATGCCCTTAAATTGACCAAACAGTTATGAACACTTTAGTTGCATATTTTGAAGGACTCCAGAAAGGGTGGGGTTTGAAACTTGGATTGATTACCAAGACAGCAAAAAGGGTGGGGTTTGAGACTTGAATTATGTTTTACCATAGTAAAGTTTTGTTTTGTTTTAAAATTTGCTTCCGTTTTCTAAGGTCCTTCGAGGGAAGTCTTGAAAGTTTGTAAAATAAAGTCTCTTTGTGGAGGAATATCGTAGCTATCAAAAATGGAAACAATTGTCTTGGTTTTCTACATATCCTCAATCACATTCTAATCCATGTTCATCCAAGGTACATTTGTCATTTTTGTTTTCCTAGTTGATGCAAGAACTACAGTTTTCTTAGGTGTTATGGCAGGTTGTGATGTAGAAGGAATTGAAGAAACAAGACCCTTGTTCTTCAAGTCATAATCTCTTTGTATTGTTTGATTGACCTAAATTTATTCTACCAATTCTTGAAGTCCAAGTGACATATCCCATATCAACTGTTGTTGCAAAATCTAGCAGGCCCAGTGCAAAGCCTCACTAGGCAAGGGGGAAGACCTTACGGCAACAATGAGGAAAGGTTGTCATTGTCACCTCACCAACCTACCTCCTGCTCTTTAGTGGGATTTAAACCACAAGGGAAGCTTCCCTAAATCACCTATAACAATACTCTAATACTAGGGCTCAAGGAGATAAGTTTTTGAAGGTTTAAAGATGGATAAAGTACTTGAGAAGGCCAAAAGTGACCTAGGTTTTCTATGTTGAGGTTCAAGTACTCTAAGCCTTGACCACTAGATGGGCTGTTATAAGTTGGGGTTTGAATGATCTTCAATAATTTGGCATTCAATGTCATATAGCAGCCTTAGAAAAGGTCTTAAAATGATATTCAACAAGAATGGTATCAAGCCTTCAAATAAAGGTTAGGGTTAGGCTAGGATGAATTGTTTTATTGCTGTTAGATATGCATAAACAGCAAAACAGAAGGGTGACATCAGCCCTATTAAGGTATATTATGCTATCCCTTATGCTAGATTTTGCTTGTGGGTAATTTATAGAGACTAATCCTACATTATGAGCCACACTCATGCAATAAAACAACAATTTTATGCATAAATCAGACCTAAAACCCTAGCAGCTGCCCTAGCCATCTGGGAGAGAGGAAAGGGAAAGAATTTTTATGAAGTTTTATGGTGATCAATGTTATTTTGTGTAGCATTGGAGGTGTTTTAGTCTCAAAACTTTGTGGAGAGACTAAAACGCAGGAGTTCTCCATAACCCAGAAATTGTTTCTGGAAATTCCACCTAGAAGTGTTTCAATTAGATTATTAGCCTATTTTTAAATATTTCATAACTCTAAACTTAGGAAAAGGGGTTAATTACTTAGTATTAATTGAGAAAGGTGTGAATTATCTAGAAACTCACACGGATCGATCCAAAAATAATCTCAGCCATCGATTATGTTTTAATTTTTGTCGTTGGAGTCCCAACTGGAGATTATAAGTGGAGGTCGATGGATAGATGGCAAACACACACTTGAGATCGATTTTCTTGGGCAGTTCGATTTTCCAAAGAGCAACACAGCATTCTGCCAAAAGAGTTTAAGCTAGAGAAGGGAAGAAGAGACAGAGAGGGGCAGGGGCAGTGATCCAGTCGAAGTTTCCAAATCCGGAGAGGCAGCAGCAAGGGGTGGAAGTATTCCACGCAGAAGCTTCAACAGAGCACTTAGATTTAGCTGGAGAGGAAGTCGATTCAGCGTCCAGAAGCCGGGAAAGTCTTCCAGAAATCACTTTCAGCAGCAAAGACAAGTAGGACGGCTTGATCAGAGGCTGAACAGAGCCACATGTGTGAGAGGCAGTGCAAGGACTGCACAGAGGGCATGCGCAAAGGTTTGGACGGACAAATTTCCTGGAGGAGCTAGTGTCGGGATTGCTTGTGGAGTGAGAAATTTCTCTCTAATTACTTTTGTCAGATACTTGTTGATTGGATAACTAGTTGGGCATCCATAGATTGTACTCAGATTATTTCACTGCTCTTAATAATAAAAACCCTCAGCTGTTGCACCAGTTTTCCCAAGTTGAGTTTTTCTGGGGACTTCAGTCAAAAATAACTATGTTAAATTTATTGTGTGTGCGAGTATTTTCTCAGTGTCCAACGCTTTTATTTTCCACAGTATTTTTGTGAAGATTGCAGTGCGATTATTTCATGTGAAAATTTCTGAATCTACACATCAGAAATCCTACTGCAATCATTGGTTTATCATCTCCTACTTGTTTTTACATTCAACAAGTTATTTAATTATTTAAATACTAATGAAAAACACTACTGCAGACTACACTGACATACAGATCATAAACTGAAACAAATATGAAACAAACACAAGGGACACTGTTATTTTTGGACAAACGTCCTTGGGAAAACCCAATGTGGGAAAACGATGCAGCAGCTTTGAGGGTTTTCTATTATTAAGCAGTAGTTCTAAATACAACTCTGGATGCCCTCTCAGCTATCTAGTTACAAAGATAAAATATATTGGCAAAAACCTAACTGAGATTACCTCACTTCACCCAGCAAAATCTCTCTGATCCGACAACTGGACTGACTATCCCCGCTACAACTCCGATGCCCCTTCGCAGTAGCTATGTGGAGCACTCTGAGACACTGCGTCAGCTTTGCGCTGCCTCCTCTGCCTCCTAGAGCTCTGACGTCAACCTTCTCAGCTGATCCTACTGCTCCCTGGCTGAATTCAAACTTCTGCAGGAGGGCAGCTCTTCCCGTACGTTGTCACTTCGTCAAGCAATGCGTGGGCCCTTCTGGCCCAATTTCAGCCTCCCTTGGTTTGAGCTGCCTCCTCTGGTTTATCTCTGCCTCTCTATGCTATGTATTCGGGATCCTGGAGAAGATATTCCAACCCCAACTATCCCTACCCCTCTGCTGCAACTCAGATCACTTGTTCGATTTTCTCATCAAACCACGGCCCAAAAAAATCGAACTAACTGATCAATATGGTGTGTCTCCAACTGACCCTCAAGCCTCCTCTTGTAATTTTCCTGTTGATGAATCAACGGCCAAGATTAAGTCCCTAATCAACAGCGAAGATTAAAACAAACTTGATCCTCATCTCTTAGAAGCTTCTCACCCATATTTTTATTTTTTTTTTTCAGTAAAAATTAAACTATTTCTATTGAGTAAAATATAGTACAATCAAGAGAGACAAGAAACCAGCCGACCGGAAATGATGAAACTATCAACCTTTGTCCCGGAGAAGGAATGAACCATGCACGGAGCTACAACAATTAACTCGAGAGCAAAAACTGACTTTTACCCCACAGGGGCAGAATTCTCAATACGATGTTTTTTCCCTTTCTTTTTATTGACTTTTATCCAACCATCCTGGGGAGTATGAGCTAAAACAACTTGAAGACTGAAATTCTCCAACAGGGGGGTCTCCTTATCTGATTCAAAAGAGGAGGTCTCATGGATGCGTTTCTGGGAGGTCGCTGTGACAGTGGTGTGCGCAAGAGTATCAGTGGACGGATCCATCGTCTGAGGCGCCTGGTCTGGTTCTTCATCGCTCTCCTCATCTTCCGAGCTTGAGGAATCGGAGCTCACTGCTGGCAGCAGAGAACAAGGGGTCCAATGCTTGGGTTTGGTCTTTGCAATGTTTCCCTTTTTCGATTTTGCAGTGAACGATGGGCAAGAATTCTGCAGATGCCCTGTTAGGTGACAGTGGCGGCAACGGAAGGCAATGTTTTCGTAATCCAGGTACTGGGTCCAAACAAAGTCATTGCTCTTGAGATTGATTTGATCTGGCAGTCCCTTGCTTAGATCTAGCTCCACACATATTCTGGCATATGTGTAGAGACCTTGATGTTCCCGCCAGAAATCTCCCATTAAAAAGCGGCCCAAGGTGTTGCCTATGCCCCTGTAGACTGCTAAATGCCACAGGTGAGCTGGTAAGTTTGGAAGTCTGATCCAGACATGCGCTTTGGTGATGACTGCAGATGCTGGGTCAAAATCTGGGAACCATGGAGTTAAGAAGAGTCCTGCTGTACCCATAAACCAAGGACCTTCTTCTAAGGTCTATTCA
Organism: Pinus taeda; assembly: GCA_000404065.3. Lineage (NCBI taxonomy): Eukaryota > Viridiplantae > Streptophyta > Pinopsida > Pinales > Pinaceae > Pinus > Pinus taeda. The sequence continues at coordinate 1,277 of APFE030274162.1, read as the reverse complement.
TAGTGCTTAGGATTATCGAACAGAACTATGAAATATCCTTTTGAGCAGAAGCTAACCTTGCAATGGTGAGTCCAGTTGTCATGGATCCAGTCATAGAGGTCCTTAGAGCGTGGCCAAAGCCCATTGAATCTGCAAATGATGGCCCTTTCAACAAATTTTTGAAGGTCATCTGCAAGGCCAGGATGGGTGATCTCAACAGAGGGAACCTCCTCTAACTTGTCAACCATAAAAGGCTTGGGTTTGGGAGTCTCAGGGGAAATGGGAATCTCAGAGTGTACTGCAGCTTTGTAAGAGAAGGGTGGAGCAAAAGAAGATTGACCTGTAGCACCACCTCTCAAACGAAGGGAAAACACTAAAGAGCTATTATTTTTTATGCTGTAAGAAGAGAGGGGAAGAGGATCATCGAGTTGTTTACCTTGAAATAGAAATCTCTGTAGGGCAGAGGGGATCCTGATTGGCGTTCCAGTTTTACCTTGAGATTCTGCACCAGATCTGAAGGGTAGACCCATTGCAGAATGGTCTTGCCTGAGATCTGTGAGATTTGAACCTGAAAGGGGGCAGAGAAATTTTCAAAAGCTTTTTGGAGCAACACAGTGCCGAAATCTTTTGGGTCTCCTATCTCCTGACGAACTGGAGGCGGTGGGGGAGGAAAAAGCTTCTGCAAATGGAAGCTGTTGCTCCAGCCCAGATCCACTGCAAAGGATAGGGCTGCAGATCTGTAGAGGGGTTGAATGATCATTTGCATCAGACAAACCCCTGCCTCGCTGCCTTCTTGGAGAAAAGCGAGAGAGGCCAATGCTTGGAGCAAGTTCAGGGTCTCTGTCCCGGGGGAAAAGTCTGGGCAGCTGGCAAGCAGGTCTTCCGAATATCTGTAGAGGCCACCAGCAAGCCGGAGAAGAAGCCGACCCTCGATTGTGGTCGTAAGTGCCAGCGCTATAGAGTGTGGGTTTTGCCGAACATTAGGCGTTGGTGCGGGATCAACCACAGTCTGAAACTCAAGCCTACTCGGCGCTGAAACTCCAGCGGAGAGAGCCGCTGTACCATGATAAATGCTGAGGATACCAGCATAAAGAGATGCAGAGGGGCGAAAGGGACCCTTGAAAAGCTGAATCTGTCGCTGTTTCTCTGAATGCTGCATCTGCCTTTGTAGATCCGCATAGCAAGGGCTGAGCGGAGCACATAGTGCAGGGTCAATGTCGTTCGAGGCACTCTGGTGCGGCGCGAGAGTTGTAGAAGAAAGAGCCCCTGACAAAACCCTAGTCTCCATTTCGTTCTCT
>APFE030274141.1:0-14256 GCA_000404065.3 Pinus taeda | reverse complement strand
AAATCTCCCACAGTGACTTGATTATAGACTAGTTCAGTAGAGCGAACTTGTACGACGTGCCACGAGTCACTGTTTCGACCTTTGGATCTGAAAACCGCACAAAAGCAACTAAAGTCCGTCCTCTTTCTGTACCTTCTTACGAAATTTCAATCTGATCCCCAGAGCGAAAGTTATGACGATTTTCCCCAGGTCACCTGTTTGGAATGTAATTCAGGAGTCTGCAAAAAGACCAACTTCCTCAGATCATATCTCCGCAAATATCACGTGAAAATCTCTGAAATTCGGACCCAAGGTTCAGCGCGATTTCTTCTCAAATTGGTTTTTTTTGCGACTTCTGAAACATCACAGAAAAACGTTATAGCGAAAATTCCACGATGACCTGTTTGGAGCAGCGAAACCCTAGAATCCAAAGCTCTGATACCAAAAATGTCTATTGAAAACCAACTCAAGAAAAGATAGAAAAGATAGATCAACGACTTAGAAATTCAGCCCGTCTTCGAGGGTGGGCAAACCTCCTAACCTTGTACATAAATGAACAATTCTTCGATGATTACCAAATTTGAGAAAAGACCTCCTTTCTATATATAGGAGTCTAAGGGCTCATAACATAATTAGAGCCGACATAACAATAATAATGTAAGGGCACAATAATAACAAAAGTGGGCTTCTATGGGGTACAATAGTAACAATATGGGCACTAAATGGGTACATCAATATAATAAGGGGGTTGTACTAATAACAATAAGGGGTTGCACTAGTAGTATAGGGGTCTAACACTCTCTCCACAAAATCACAACCAAGAGGGCTAGACAAATTAGGGTTTTAGGCTAATTATGATGTGCAGAAGGGTTCAATTGTTTGATATTGGGTTGCTGGATGAGGATTAGGTCAAAGAAGCTTGGTTAGGGCAAATAAGATATGATTGCAGACATTCAAAGGGGCAAGGTAGGTAGGTATGCTAGCACATTAGGGTTTCCTGGGATGAGATTATTCATACAGGTTAGGAGCTAGGAAGAGCATGAAATATGTATTCTTCCTAAACAGAAGAAATATGAAAAAACTATGAAAACTTCCCCAAAACAGAGCATGTGAGATGATTTCCATTTATTAACTTGAAAGAGATCATACAATAGACATGAAATGTAATATGGAGCAATAATACATTCATACAAATGAAACTGAAGAAAAAACAATGTTAGACAACCATACCACAGGTATCCCAAGGAAATAACTGCAACTCATCTATTAAGATTGGCCAAATTCTGATACAATAATGTCTTTGATCAATCTAACAACATCCAACTGAGTCCAACCTTTGAAAAGATTGAAAAATACAAGATATAGGCCTCACCACAAGCTCCTCCCAACCTCAGGGCTCAAATCCATGAGAGGAGGAGCAGTTCCACCAAAATATGAACTGATAGCTAGAGTGTAGGGTGGTCAAAGTGACTCATCCCTAATTACAATGAAAATGATTCATTATACCTTATAGAATCTATTTACCTAATATATTTACCCTAGGTAATAGTATAAATACCATAATTACATTTACAACATCAATTACATCAGTAAAACGTTGATTTCCCAGGATGAAAATCAAATATGGAGAAAAACAATGAAAAATAAGGCCACTGGTCAAACATGCCATCTCTTTGTCAAATGCGCCCTCTCCGTGTCAAATGAGATAAAATATGCACTGAATTGAAAATAAAGAGATGTAGCTCTCAGGTGTGGCCTGCACCTGGAGACTACACTCACAAAACTTGAGAGATTTCTCTCGTTCACTCTATTTCAATTCAATCAAAAGATTACATCATTAAATACAATACTAGGAAATAGGAAGTTGTACCCAAACCCCATAACTATAGGAACTAATCCTAAACTAGGGAGAAAGTTACAACAATGTAACCATTTTCTCGCTCTGCAACTCCGTTCTGCTGTGGTGTATGCGGCACTGTATATTGCTGAACAATCCCATGAGTTTTGCAGTATTTCATGAATTCCTTTAATTTGTATTCTCCTCCTTGATCAGACCAGAGAATTTTAATACTTTTTCCAAACTATTTTTCTACCAGGGTTTTGAACTCTATAAAACATTGGAAAGTCTGACTTTTCTTGTTTAAAAAATAAACCCAAGAGTACCTAGTGCAGTCATCAGTAAATAACAAAAAATAGTATGCTCCCCCTAGCGACCTTGTCTGCATGGGACGCACATACATCAGTGTGCACTAGCTCTAAGATTTCTGTTTGCCTCCTCCTATCATGCACAGGGAAAAGTTTCTCTGTGCATCTTTCCTAGGGCACAACCATCACAATTCAACTAAATGTTACGAAAGATGGGGAGACCTTTGACCATACCTTTCTTTTGTAACAACATAAGATCCTGCAGATTCAGATGACCAAACCTCTGATGCCAGAGTTGTTTAGCTGTCGACTCTCCTGCAACCATGGCTTTCTTTGGTATACTTTTTGCATCCAACCTGTACAGGCTTCCAACTCGCATGCCTGTTGCAACAGTTTCATCCCTGCAATCCTTTATCACATAGTGAGTCTTGAAGAATTCGACATGCATATCTTGGTCAGCCATCATGGATACATATATCAGGTTTTTCTTTATTCCAGGTACATATAACACATTTGAAAGGTACTAATTTTTCCATAGGCCAAACTTAACTGTGAAATCACCCATGACTTTAATCTGATATCATTATCATCCCCTAGATATATTTTTGATCCATTTATAATTTCTTCAAGGCTGTCAAAAAATTCCTTATTACCTGTCATGTGTGATGATGCTCTAGAATCGACATACCAGATGTCATCTTCGTTTGATGCTGTTAGGGCACAGTCGACTGTGAACAGTCGAAATTCATGACTGAAGTCTTCTTCTTCTTCTACAAAATATCCTTTGTGTTTTGGATTTACCTATCTCCTCCTTGCCTCATCAGCCTGCTTCTTATGATAACAATCTCTCTGTATATGACCCATTTTCCCACAATAAAAACATTTCTTTTCATAATGATTTGCAAGCATACCTTTCTGAGAATGCGGATTCTTCTGTGATGTCCCTCCTCTTTGCTTTGATTGCTGTTGTGACTGCCTTCCTTTAGATAGTCTTCGTTTTGCCACCAGCGCGAGATCGTCACTTTGGGGGTTCAGATTCAGGTTCTGCCTTCGTTCTTCCTCTTGTTGCAAGATCGCAGTGAGATCATCGAACGAGGGTGCATTCTCCCTTGCCGAGACTCCAGTGATGAAGGTTTGAAAATCATCACGCATCCCATTCATCGTAATTGCAACAAGGTCTTCATCAGCCACCGCCACTCCAATGGCCCCCAATCCATCTTTAACATCCTTAATTCGCGCTACAAATGCAGTAGCGGACTCCCTTTCGTCCATCCTCATCGAGAATAGCTTGCTTTTCAGAGCCAAGACTCTGTTTGTATTCTGGGTCTCATAGAGATTTTTTATCTTCGTCCAGATCTCAGCGAACGATTTACAATCTCTGATGTGTGCAATGACATTGTCTTTTACAGACATCTTCAGCAGGACTTTGGCTTTGTTTTCTCGTTTTTCCCAGTCTTCCCTCTCGTTTTTCTGTGTGGTTGCTATCGGCTTCTGCTCGTCGCCTGTTACTATAGCCCATGCATTCGCACCTTCGAGCGAGTCTGGATCTTAAACTTCCAGTTTGTGAAGCTAGATCCGTTGAGTTTACCAGACTCGTTAAGGTAAGATTCCATCGTGTTACTCATTGTGAATCTATTTAACAACAACAGCAAAAAAAAATACTTGTCAGATCGATCTGTCACCTCTGTTACCGATCTGCAGTGTCTGGCACTCGCGCTCCAATGAGCAACTTCGGCGTTTCCAACACAGCCGAAACAACGATCTGATCACAATTGATCCGATCCACCTCTCCCGGATTGATCTGCCACTTCGCCGATCCTGCTCTCCTTGCAGATCGCCAACACGAAGTCGAGGTTTCCCGTAGATCTCCTCTTGCGATTTCTCGATCTGTCTTTCTCGGACTGATCTGCACCTCCGCCGATCTGCTCCGTTTGCAAACTTCCAAACGAAGTTCACGCTGTTCAGGGATCTCCTTGGCGCTACCCCGAGCGAAAAATCCGCGCTAATTAAAAATTGCTTAGAGTAGAAAAATTGGCGCATTTTTCCCGGCAAAATCCGCGCTAATCGGGCTTTCTGGCACAATAGCGCGATTTCTCCCTCAAAATCCGCGCTCTGGCATGATTTCTCCCTGAATTTCCGCGTTCTAGCGCGATTTCTCCTTGAAATCCCACGCTAATCGGTCTTCTGGCGCGACTGTCAGCTCAAAATCCACGCCAATCGGCCTTTCTGCTCAAAAAAAAAATTTTTCCGAGTCCGAGCCAGGTGTTCTGCAGTCCACCTGCTCAATCGAGCACAGAGCTCTCATGTACACACTCTGCCACACAGGCACTTCAAGCCTCACAGGCAATTCCGCCACACAGACAAGCTAGCTTCTACAGGCACTTCAGCCTCACAGGTGACAAAGATCAGGCTCACTCAATCTGAGCTCTGATACCAAGATAAAATATGCACGTTGAAAAGAAAGAGATGTAGCTCTTAGGTGTGGCCTGCACCTGGAGACTACACTCACAAAACTTGAGAGATTTCTCTCATTCACTCTATTTCAATTCAATCAAAATATTACATCATTAAATACAATACTAGGAAATAGGAAGTTGTACCCAAACCCCATAACTATAGGAACTAATCCTAAACTAGGGAGAAAGTTACAACAATGTAACCATTTTCTCCATTAATAATAAAATAATATTAATTATTCTCAACTAAATGAGCCCTCCATCTTGCAAGCTGATTTTGACTTGCTTCCCGGTGTCCAAATTGAGCCCAGGATAGCTCATTGGAAATCTTGTCCTGTCTAGTTTCCAAAATGGTTTTGATTTGACCCTACACAAGTTGATTCTCCCAAGATTGGTCAAACGTGTAGCGCCAAGGTGAAAAAGGAGGGAGAACATTGATTTTTTAGGTGTTTTTTTCACCTTTTCACCTGCCATTTGGGCAAACCAAGGCTTGAAAAATTGTTTTTATTGCATATCTTCCCTGCTCTGAATCCAATGGTGATCTTCCTTTGGCCAAAAAGTACCCCAAACAAAATCTTAGTGCCAAGGGTGTTGCGCCCTTGGCATTCTAGCTGTAAAGAAACTGTGTATGATTCCTTAAAAATCACAAAAACTTCCAAATTACCCCAAAACTTCTCAAAATTGGTGAAATGATTGCTGATCATGTGGTTTGTGCATGGAGTGAGGCTTTAGCAAGGATTCCAAGTTTTCCTTTCTCTTCTTGCTTGTTTAGGGCTTGAATCTTTTCATTAGCTCTTCTAAGCTTTGCCCTTGCAATTTTGTTCCTCATGGCATAATATTTTGCCATTTTTCTTTGAATATCATTTTCTTTGTTGGCCTTATCTAGGAGCTTCTCCAAATGTTGGTTTACCTTGTCAAGCCAATGCTCCTGGTTCTCATTAATCATGATGGCAAACTATTCATTCCATATGAGCTTATTTGTAAGTTCAGCCTCCTTTTGTCTCTCTAGTTCTAGAGCTCTTTTCAGCCCTCTAGTTCTAGGTTTATTTTTTGGTTCTTGTTCAGGTTCACCATACCTATCATAGGCCTCATCAAGTAATGCCTTGGCTTTCATTTCTTCTCGTTTTTCTTTGATGAGCTGAATCTCCATGTTATCATGCTTGGCTTGAAGCTGCTGGTTTTCATTCTCATAATATGAAATAATATATTTATACCTCTCTAAGTTGGTATGGAGCTCTCTGATGAGTGTATCTTTTGATGACTATGCTAATGTCCTCATTGTCATTATGCTCATCTAGGTCAACAAGGTCAAAATCATGTTCTGTCTCATGGAGGTCCTCCTCCTCATGTTGGATCTATGTCTCTATCATCATTTCTTTGCCTTTGTGTACTTGCTTTGTTGGTGAATAAGGCAAGGCCCCTCCCAAAATTTGTGGGGAAAACACCTGCCTATGACCTCTTTGATAAATATGTTCCAATATGCCTAAATTTTCCCACTTAGGCTTGATGACCTCTACCTGCTTAGTCTTCTTTGACTCATCGATCTCATCTCTCCTAGGTGACTCAATGTGCTCATGAAATGGTGATGGTGAAGGATACTGATTTGATGATTATGCATGATCTGTGGGATAAGATGGAGGAATGGATGTGGAAGGATGAGATGATGAAGGCACATATTTAACATGCTGAATAGATGGATCAATGAATATGTCATTGGCTATGAAGGTACTCCATACAATGTTCAATTGTTTGAGGTGATGGAGGACAATGATTTTGATGAGGGAGTGGTGGAAAATACTTCTCATTTGATGCTCATATTCTCTTTTCTGGATAATACATGCCATCTTGTGAATGCTCCGGAAGAGATAACAAGGTATGTTGAGCATCTTGACCCTTGTGAAGTGCATGAGTAGTCAGATTTGATAGGTATAAAGTCTAGAGAACCTTCCTTCACAAGTAAAGTATATCATGATGTTTTCATCATGATAACATATCTATCTAGGAGATAAGAGAAAGGAAAAAGCCTCTTTCTATCATTCTTGTATCTAGGTTTCATATATGGCTCATAGTAATTCTCTTCCAAGTTTGTTTGCTTAAACCATTTTTCCCCAACATCTGGGATTCCAGTAGCCACTGATATGATGGCAGCGTACACAGTGAAAGTGACACCAGCAAGGGTTACCTGGTTCTCATGGAGATTGGAGATGAATAGTTTACTCAACATAGGATGATGTTGGACCTTTTGTACTTTCTCACAGAATTCAAAACATCCTAGATGTTTAAAAGATGTCACAATCATGGGAGATGCCATGAGTTCATTGGTATTTCTTGTCTCAAATATAAGGATTCTCCCTCCTTTGCTTGACTTCCTCCCCTTCCTTTCCTCCTCACTGGAACTTCTGTTTTCTTCTTCTGACATGGTGTCTTGATTTTAAAACACTAGGGAGATGAAATGATAGTGGAATGTAGGTATAGGGAGTTAGGAATGGTGTGAGGAAATTCAGGGAGATGAGGGAAGGGGTTTATGGCTTAAGGGAAGTGACAGGGAGTGAGAATGTAAAGGGATTTGGGATAGGGAATTTTATTACAAGTTAGGGGTTCTGGGAGCCTAGGTAAATAGAACACCTAGGTCTAAGGGTTTTAGGAATAAAGGGATTTGGGAATAAAGGGCTTTGGGAGGTAGTGAAATGATATGGGGGTTGGGAAAGGGTTTAATAGTGATACGGGAAGGGAATATAAGTACCAGGGAGTGAAATTGGAGGTGTGGGAATGAAACTAGGGTTTGCAAGTTTGAAAACTCCAAATTTTACTCAAGAGACTTAACACCATGAATTTATGACTTTTGAAATGTAAGGAGGGTATATTTAGTGCTACTTACTTGCTGGAGGAAGAAAAAAACCGAACTGAAGCTTCTGAGGCAATGACACTTTGTTTTAGAGGCTAGAGAGAAAATTTGGTCAATCACACATTGCACAACTGAAACGCGTCCTCCACTACACAAACAAACAACGTATCATTGAAATGTGACCTCCTTGCCAAACGTGTAGCGTGACACTGAAACGTGAAGCGTAATACACAAACGTTCCCTTCATACCACAAACGCACAACAAAAACTCTGTTTTGCTAATTTCACCTGTCAAACTCGAAAATTTCTCCTTTGTTGAGGTTGCTCGACCATGAAAAGAGAAAATGAGGTGTAAATGGATGTCTTGAGGGTTTTAAATACTCAATGAAATTTGATTTTGTTAATTTAAAACCCATTTGCTAATGTTTGAAATTTCTTTTGAAACATTGCACTGATACCCTTTTACCTTGTGCTTTTTCTTTGTAGACTGATCATTGCTAGAGTAGACACTTTTTGATTTGACATTTATTGTCCAATTGGCATGTGGAACTGAGTTGCAGCTTGAGAAAAGTTACTTATTACATATAATGACATAAAATTACATAAATATAAAAAATAGAATTACATCTCTTTTTTTGGAATAAAATTACAATTTGAAATGAAACTCATACTTGAAATCAAAATTAGAACTTTAGCAACCATGCTTACATGTTTGCAATTCCTCTTCAAATGAAAAAGGGATATTATTGGTTTTCACTCATACTTTTGCTAGCCTTATGCAGTGAAATGGTGTTTTATTGGACCTTGGAAAAATGAAACCTAGAGACCTAATGAAAACCTTGAGTGAGCAGACTTCATGGTGACTTGACTGACATAAAAACATGATGAAATGAGTTTTTATGATTGATGTATGCTCAGTAAGACATGAAGGTGGGCCAATAAGTATTGATTTTTGAGGGAGAGTGAGGGTTTCTGACAAGGGCTACCATCAGTGAGTAAATTTTTGAATGAGGACCTAGGTGGAATGACAAAAATTTCTTAGCAAGACCCTAATATGAGTGTGAAGAGAGGAATTTTGATCACTGATGGTAGTATGCAAATACTGAATCTAACATACTCTATAGAAGGTGCCCACTTGAAACAATACAACAATGCAAAATAAAAATATCATATGTAAAAGTTTTTCACTATCAATTTCCAACATATATCCCTCAATGCTCCTAACATAAAGATTATAGACTAATCATGTTAAGCTAATGATCAATACATCCATTAACATAATTATATGAATCATCTAATCATTTTTTCTAAAACATATCATGATTCTTGATTACATAACTACAAAAATGCATAATAAAAAAATATACTTCAAACACACATTTTACCTAAAAAAACATTAGATCAAATTCACAGTAGCAAAATCCCACTGTCTAAATACCATAATATTATTAAGGAAAATAAAAATATAAAACACATTTGCAAACCCAATAGTCTCTAATATAATAATGTTTGAAAATATTTGGAAAAATGGCCCATAAGCATCTTCAGAAAAGATATTTGATGTTTACTTCTCATAGCATTATTGTCTCACCAAAATAACATCCCTATGAGATGTCAACTTTGAGAATTCAACTGAAAATCCAGGAATTCAACTTGTTTGGTAAAGATTGAGCCTTAAATTGCTCAATCCATATATTGCAACTCGAGAAAAGAAGAGGTTTTTTATTGAATATTATTGCTATAAAAAATACAGTAGCAAAACTAATGGAGAAAATAAAAGAATCTTATCAAATTGATTGGTTGCAAGGCTCAAAATGGCAACACCCTTTGTATAACGAAAATAAGTTGACACTAGTTTCTTGCATATTAACATTTCGAAGCCAACAAATACATTTGTAAACAAGGAGCCACTGCCGTGGCAGTAGTCCCTGCCGGGGTCTGTAGGGAATTGTAGGACTTGGAAAAGTTGGCTTGGCGGAAATTGTCCCAAGTCTGGAGAGGATGGGAGGAAGAGGTCAAGGAATAAATGGACTGAACCACAAATAAGTAATTCATATAAGTCGCTCAAGGCAGGCAGATACTCTCAGCCATAAATCATTACAGTGGATACAAATATTACATAGTAACAAAATAGCTATAGGGCCAGTTTCTTGACTGGCCCACATGCTTCACGCAAAATGCATTGTAATCTGAATTTGTAACTGTCAACATCTATTATTTCTTCCATCATTTGCAATTGTCTTCTATAGCTTTGCAAAAAATATTGATCAAATTAGCAAAAAGTGAAGATGATTGTTTAGAACAAAATATATATATTAAAAAAATAGGCTCTTGCATTATGTTGCCAAACAAATATCAAATTTCTAGCAACAAGTCATATTTATAAATAACAAAGGAATTGGAAATGGAAACAGTGGAAAGACATAATGAAACAATGCAGCATAACTTTAAGAATATTTCTGCAAGTTAACAAAAGGAAGCAGTGAAAAGACAAAATGAAAAAATGCACCATAACTTTAAGAATATTTCTAAAAGTTAACATTATTGTTGATTGCATTTGTGAAATAAAATAACAATAGATTGTCTATTGAAATCTATATTTTACTAGTTAAACATGTTGCCCAATGTTGTATATTGCCTTTATAACATCACTTGGATTGTCATGGGTTATGAGCACTGAAAAATAAGCAATAGAACAACAGGAATTTGAGAGGCTTCGAGAAAAGATGTGAGATGTGAGTTATCTAACATGCTTGCTTTTAATTTTTGACGATTGACCAAACAGAACAATATAGGAACTGTTAGTATGCTTTAATTTGCAAATTATAAAGGAAACAAAATAACAAAAACTTGATGAGCTTATACCTTAACATTAACAGAGAGTTAACCTGTTGTGTGAAATTAAGAAAAAACATATCAAAAATTAACAGTATTGAGAATCATATATCGTGAAAACAAAAATCTTGAACCTAGAAAACCTCAGGTTCCTTTAGAGCTAGTGTAACCTCTCTCTTGAGAAAACCTCAGGTTCCTCTATGTATCAACGGCAAGATGCAAGCATAATGTTTGAAATTTCAATGGATCACTAACTTTTTGGTTTGGTCCCTAATGCCACGGTGAAGAGCCAATTTACTTTAGACAATACTTGATTCTTGTTATTTTATAAATTGACTCTTCAGCATTAGTTTACTCACATTAACTTTTTGGTTTGGTTACAACATTCAACATAGTGAATTCTAAAGATGACAAAAAACTAATCTAAATGTTGTCAGAATCTTCATAGCAAAAAGGAACGTAATCTGAATGTTAACAAATTACTAATATTTATGGCAAAAAAATAACAACATTCAAGATAGTGAATTGTAAAGATGACGGCATGGTATCTCTTAAGGGCGTTTTTTACTTGGGAATTTTAAATATTTATCTATTTCTCCTATAGAGTAACCGCCATAATTCTTAATAAGTTACCATACCATGCCACTTGGGGATTTTAAATATTTATTTATTTCTCTGGATAAATTTCAAAAAATAATCAAAACCTATTTGATGTATCCTTTTTTTTTTTAAATTTTAAAATTATATAAAGCATGGCTTATCGCCATAGGATATTACGGAACCAACTATTGACGACAGGCGAATGTTAATTGGCAAAAAGCTTCTAAAAAACCACTTCTAAACCACAGGTTAAAAAATTATGCTTTTGGGGTTGATTTTTCCATTTGCAAAACCACTTAGTACTTGTCCCCAAACTACTCAGTCCCATACAATCTGTTTTATTGATACAGGGATCTCATATTTTTTTTAGTTGATACAAGAATCCCCATCTCGTTAAAAGAATTGGAGCTTATTTTGTATCAATGTATTATTTATGCATGGATCATGATCAGGATAAAAGAATTCGAGATACCACAACTCTGTAAGTTCGATTACTGACATTTAGTAATACATATTTATTACATGTCTTGCTATAAGAAGATGGTACGGATGTGCTTGATTGAAACAATTTTTCTTGAAATTTGTAAGAACAAATTTTCTTGAAATTTCTAAGACCCTGCAGAAAACATATATAGAATACTCATAAGAATGTGTATTTGGTTTTGTTTTGTTTATTTTAATGGCTAGAGTCAATAATGAGATTATTTATAATCACTAAGTGTGAAGAAAACATTTTATCATCTATAAATAAGTGTAAATAAAGTGAATTAACGGTTTACATTATAAATTTCAGAAAATTACTTCAAGGGAATAAGTGTAAATAGAGTTAATTAACGGTTTAAATTATAAATTTGAGAAAATTATTACTTTAAAGAAGCTCAACATGCATGCACCACGTGCCCCTTCTATATCTAGTCTATAGCATGTAACCCAAGTTGCATTTGTATAATTACTTAAGCTCTGCATGCATGCACCACGTGCTCCTTCTACGTCTAATCTATAGCATGCAACCACGTTGCATTTATATGGTCATGACATGATTAATCAAGGAGTGGGAAGAGGACAAAGCCCCATCGATCCATAAGAACAAAGACATCAAAAGCCTAAACATGAACAACAGAGGTAACCATCAGCCTGTAACCTTTTGACAGAAGCCTTAACTAATTGATTTTGAGATTGATTTATTGATTGAGGAGTTGGAGGATCCGTATTATGATAACCAAGAGATATTGAATAGTGGAATTTCCACAAGTAAAAGGAGCGCATTCATTAAACGAGGGATAATAAGCGCCAGGTGCAGAAGTAATAGAGGTAAAGAGGAGCACCATGAGGAGGGAGTAGGTCATTTTTCCGCGCACAAACCGAGAGATGGTATAGATGAACATAAAGAAACAAATGAATGTTGGAGCGAAAGAAAAGAATTGCAAAAAGAATTTAAAGAGCAATTGGAAAAGGAAATGAGAAATAATTATAAAATCAACGGGGAAGTTGAAAGGAGGATGGATTGTGTCGACTTTGAGCAGAGTACATGGAAGTGGAATGAGGAGGAAAATACGACGAATAATAGACGTCACGAGGAGAATGCTGAATAATAGAATATGCTTCAAATTTTTTAGTTGGATGGTCAAAGTAGGACATGGTACTCCATGTAAAAGTAGTTACCTTAGATGGTTAGCATTTGGATGGTAAAATTATGATATTGTTCAACGTATAAAAGTAACTGAAGGTTGTCAAAGTACTTAAGCACACATTAGTATTCATGTTAAATATTCTTATAATAAAATTATATAAATGGTTTGTCAACATAATTCTTTTATCTTGAGAATATACACTTAATATTAAATATTCTTATGCCCATGGAGTTTTGGATTGATGGTGAATGGGTGCGATATTAAGGTACTCTTTGCGATAGGTCACCGGTTCAAATATGTTTAAGCCATTTAGAAATAATTACAAATTGAAATAAATAAATAGGTATTTTAATACTCCAAAAAAGACAAAACTGAAGACATAAGTATAATAGTAAAAGCAACGTACCATTACGGCAAACGCAAAACAGTACGGCACCCGATTATTCCATTGCAGAAATAATTCCTATTAACCGTGGCCAACACCAAAACCAGATCCAGATAACAGCAGTCTAGTTGCCCTGATCTATAACAGAAATCATTTCAGCCTTATAATAAAAAGAAGGAAAATGAATGAAAATTGTACTTCATACAATGATCTATATAAATGTGTATTTAAAATTATTTGAAGTGTAATGTTATAGGTCATATGGATTGTTATACTACAGAGGTTTATATACTATATAAATCATTGGTTTTAAGCGAATTATAACCCATCCATAAAGTATACGAATCTTTCTTTGTGTTTCTATTTAAGGAAACTTATTTAGACCCTTTAGAAACAATTACCATATTATGAAATAGAAGGCAGCGATGATGAAAGGAAGCCGTATTAACTATTTAAAAGTCAGAAAAAGAAAAGCTGGAAAGACATTAGTATAATATTCAAAACAGCGTACAATCACTGCAAACAAAAAACAGTATGGCGCTCGATTATTATATGGAAGAAACATTTCGTATTGACCCATCATTTATTATTGACCCTGACCAACCGAAGAACCAGACCCAGATAATATAAGTCTAGTTGCCCTGATCGCCATCGGAACCAGAGCCGGAACCCGAAGCACTAGAATAAGTGGAAGGCGAAGCGTTTCCATTACCAGGGGAACCCGGGGAGCTGGAGGCATTACAATTTGCAGAGCCAGAGGAACCGACTTTTGAAAGAGATTGATGACCACCAGAACTAGAGCCCCAGGAATTACAACTAGCAGGGGAACCATGGGAGCTGGAGGCATTTTAATTTGCAGAGGTAGAGGATAGCCCAAAGAATTACAACTAGTAGACTAGAACTAGCTCCAACATTACCAGTGCCTTTGCCCGGGCCATGAGCTTACAGGAAAAGCAAATTGTCAATGAAGCTCAACTATTGTAGAGAACACTGGGCAAATTGTCATGGAGGGTCAACTATTGCAGAGAACACTGGGCTAACATAAGCATGGAGGGGCAAGAGGAATGAAGCGGAGACAAGAGATATTGCATGTATTTTTTATTGCCTGGAATGAAGACGAGACAGGAGATAGAGGAGGTGACAAGTGGTCGGAAGAACATGCAAGTGGCCACTGGAAGTGGAGACTTCAAAACTTTGCATAAAATAATTTACTTGTCCAAAATCACTTGGAAGTGGAGGCTTAAAAACTTTGCATAAAATAATTTACTTGCCCAAAATCACTTGGAAGTGGAGGCTTAAAAACTTTGCATAAAATAGTTTACTTGCCCAAAATCACTTGTTCAGACATTTGTTTCGAAAAACTTACGATCAAATAACTTG
>APFE030274133.1:126546-154584 GCA_000404065.3 Pinus taeda | reverse complement strand
ATGTAAATGGGTTTACAGAACCAAGTATGGACCAGATGGGAAAGTTGATAAACATAAAGCTCGTCTTGTTGCTAAGGGCTTTTCACAGGTTGAAGGCATTGACTACATTGAAACCTTTTCCCCTGTTTCCAAAATGAACTCTATCCACCTTGTTCTTTCCCTTGCTGCCTCTTTAAAATGGGAAGTCCATCAGATGGATGTTAAATCTGCCTTCTTGCATGGGGACTTACATGAAGAAATCTATATGGAAAAACCCATTGGATTCATCCAAATAGACTCCAGCCTTGTATGTCGACTTAAGAAATCTCTTTATGGTCTCAAGCAAGCTCCTCGGGCTTGGTATGCCAAAATGGATAGCTTTCTTTTAGAATCTGGCTTTTCTAGGTGTTATTCTGACAATACTGTCTACACCAAGAAAGTGGGAAACTCTCTTATCATCCTTGTTCTTTATGTTGATGATCTTATTCTTACTGGTAGTGATCCCAACCTTATAAACCATGTGAAGTCCAGCCTTAAAAAGAAATTTGAAATGACAGACTTAGGACACTTACACTATTTTCTCGGTCTTCAAGTCTTGCAATCCAAGGAGGGTATTTCCCTTTCCCAGTCCAAGTATGCTTGTGATATTCTTCGTCATTTTCACATGGAAGATTGTAAGCCAGCTCCTTCTCCCTTTCAGTCTGGAGTCAAACTTTCAGTCTCTTGTACTTCTCCTGAAGTTGATGCTACCTTATACCGTCAACTTGTAGGAAAACTCTTGTATTTAACCCATACTCGTCCTGACCTTTCCTTTGTTGTTGGCCTTGTTGCTCGTTTTATGCAAAACCCCCGTGAAAGTCATTGGAAAGCAGCTAAAAGAATACTTCGTTATGTTCGAGGTACAGTACAGTTTGGGATTCATTACAGTGCCAAAGCAGCTCCTCTATTAGTTGGTTTCACTGATTCTGATTGGGCTGGTGACCCTGATGATCGGAAGTCTACTGCCGGTTATGTCTTCACTCTTGGTTCAGGACCTATTACATGGGCTTGTAAGAAACAGGCTGCCATTTCTCTTTCGTCAGCAGAAGCAGAGTATCGTGGTGCCGTGGAAGCTAGTAAGGAAGCCTTGTGGCTTCGTCAGATCCTATCAGAATTGGGCTTTGAGCAGCAGCATCCGACTACACTTTGGTGTGATAATCAAAGTGCCATTCAGCTTTGCAAAGATCCAGTTCAGCATCAGCGCAGCAAACACATTGAACTTCACATGCACTTCATCAGAAAGCTCATTCATGACCATGTTCTTGAAGTGCAATATTGTTCAACAGATGATCAGGTTGCAGACATCTTCACAAAGGCTCTCACAGAGGCGAAGTTCACTAAACTTCGATATATGCTTGGAGTTCAGGAAGTTGTCACTAAGGGGGGATAGGCTCTAGTGCCTCCTTCCTTCTCCTATTGTGTCATATTTGTAAATCCTTCAATCCTATCCCAAGTTGTTCTTAAGGGGGGATGTTAGGATATTCCGACACATAGGAAATAGTTAAGTTCAACTTGGTCTAGTATAGAGTTAGGTAAAGTGTGTTTCTTTACCGTTGTACATTTTGTAACTTACAATCCGACGGTCACGATATGTAGTGATCCGACGGTTCATTCTCTCCTCGGTATTACCGACACTTGATCCGTGGCTTGACACCCGATTGGTCCATGAATTCAATTTAAAGCGCATGGAGGGTCATTTGTAGGTTAACCGTGCATGAGAGAAGCTTATGTAAATTTTCATTCTTTTATTAATAAATTGCTTGTAGTAGCCACGTTGGCGCAGGCCGTTGACTGTTTCCCTCTCTGAGGGTTTTAACCACGTCAAAATACTGGTGTATTGATCTGTGATCTGTTTGTGAGCGGTGTCCTTTTGGTGTTCTGTCTGAGGAACTTACCCTGTAAATTCCTACATGCACGACTAATGTTGTCCAAGAGCCCCTGATGTCAATTCAAAATTTGTGATGTCACAGCGCAGCACTTAAATTATGCAACTAGCTATACATGCATGCTCGTTCAGTGGTTTCCAAACTTTCTAAATTGTTGCAAACTGTTTTTAATAGTTTTGCATCCATTGTAGGCCCCAAAATGTCTGATGGAACGTCATATTCACATGGGTTTCAATTGATGCCTCCCCCGAAGTAGATCCATAGTCTAGTTGTAATAGTTTCGGTTTGGCAATGATTTAGTTGGGTTTGAATTCAAATTTTTTTAATGAAATTCAGATGAAATAGCCATAAATTGGTTTAAATATATAAATTATATAATATATATATATATTAAAATAGTAAGAAATCAATATCAGTGAACACCAAAAATGTTATCCCATACATGGAAATTGTAAAAATAAATTACAAACTTGAGCTGTAACATGAAGTTTTGAATTTTGATCTATAAATTTGATCAACAGCTATAAAGTTGGATAAAATTGCTAAGCTTCAATTTTTTTTAAATTGACCAAAATTTAAACTTCAAAATTAAACCAAAATTCAAACTTCAAAATTAAAGTTCCTGTGACATAGGTTGCAATCCACATGGCTTCTCTACAACCATATAAATTGTAACTAAACTAAAAGACCCTTCCCCTAAGCGGCCTGGTAACATTTTAAATGTTTAAACCAAGCTGAAAAGAGTTGCAATAGTGCCCTCGGTGCAAATGCAATTCACAGTTGATTATCCATATACCTGCTCACTAGGCTCCAGAGAGGTCTCCCCTTTCAATAGGTATCTGGGGCAGCAGGTCGTCATTATTATCAAACCACCAGGAGCGACTACTCGCGCCAGCTCTTGCATAAACTGTTAAATAAATCGAGACATAGACATCACTTTCTATTTCTGGAATTGCATAATACGCAATACATTATATAATTGAAATTACGTGTTTAAACTCAGACTCGTGTCACCTTACCAATAAGAAAAGAAACAAACCAATCTTGTCTCACCTTTTCTTTATCCGGCATGTGCTCTCCACTCTCCATTGCCCATACCAGATCAAATTGCCCATCTGGAAAAGGCTGGTCTAATGCATTAGCCAGTTGAAAACAAACCTGTGTAAACGTCGACAAATCAAAATCCAATTTCAGTCTAGAAAACTTAAAATATTGGAACCAGCATCAACTCATTACGATCTAAATTGGAATATCTACTTAAAATATTGGAACCAAACATCAACTCATTACGATCTAAATTGGAACATCAACTCATTACTCTATTAATTAATTAAGATCTAATTGAAATATTCATATTAAAGTTAATTCATCAAATTCCAAAATATTATCAAAATCTATCATTCACTAACTCAACTAATCAAATTACCCTTTAGTGGATCAAATTCCAAAATATTATCAGAATCTAACTTTCACTAATTCAACTAACCTAATTAACCTTAGTGCATCAAATTCCAAAATATTATAATTAGCCTTTAGTGCATTTACTTTACTAGCGCAGGTGCTTCTTTAGTTGAAAATTTTCATATACCTGACTAGCGATCGTACTTAGGTTAGCCTTTAATTGAAAATTTTCATATACCTTATCGCTGAGACCTTAGGCAGCGGTAAGGGTAAGGGCGGTGGCCCTGTCAACCTGCCATTCGCTGATGGTGATGCCCTCAACATGGGCTCCATACTTCCTACTCAAATACCTCGAACTCCTCCTAATCCACGCCCAACATCCAGCACACGCCTTGGCCATTTCGATTCCTCGTCTTCAACACAACAAACAAAACATTCACGTTCAATAACAGTCGAAATCTCAGAGTAGATTTAAGGAGTGGACCAACTTAACTAAGTAGCACTGAAGACAAATCCATCAATCAACTACCCAAAGAAACCAACAATCAAACTATCACTATCATGGTAAGATCGGCATCATTGACTATCACAAAGAATCTGTCACTATCATCATTATGGCCGATCGTAGATTTTAGAAATATTTTATTAACAACAGCAAAGTTAGAAGATATTACCGATCTTACTCTTGTACATTAAATCGTGAAATATTCCCAAAATTTATACTCCAGATAAATTCAAAACGACAAAAGAAATCTTTAAAATCAAATCAACATTTGTATAACAAACGAAAGGACGATGGTACGAAAATTTTCATGCCTACTTCTAATGCTGGATTGCATCGTTAATTGCTCGATTATCTGTTCCAGAACGTAGTCATCAAACATCAAGATCCAATATTTCATATTCAACTAATAATTAAATAATTTTTTGTCTACTAACTCCATTGAACATCTGTCTCCATCATCATATTACTGTTTTCTGGATTCTCAAGATCCGCTCCATTTCTGCTGAACGTCGACCGCCACCACCGAATGCTCATTGTCAACATTATTTCCGTATCATCCTATCACAATAAAACGAGTGCTGCTGGAAACTCCCTGCCCACGCAGATACGCGACTCTCAAGTCTTTCAGTGTGAAATCAAAGAGAAAGTCTCTCTTCCGAAGCAAACCAAGTCATCTTTTTGGCATTTTCCTACGAAATCGGATTCTAAAATTTGATATTTTCAGTGGGACAGTCTGGTTATAATCCTCAGTGACAATATTCCAATGGAAGGTCATGTCAAAAGCACTATCAAGTGTTAAAAAAATAAGGAAGTCAAGTACATTGTCCATGTCAGATCAATCTTGAATGATCCCCTTTCAAACAATAATGGCCAAAGAACATTATAATATCTTACTGAACCATCCATTATTTGATAATTAAAAGTTAAACAAGAAGATTGGAAGTTAAGATTCAATAATATAATCGGTGTGATAATTATGTTACAAGGAAAAAACGCTACTTCTTCCTATTAACGAAAAAAACTAGTACATGATTATGTTACATTTTCTGTCTTTTTGTGATATATCTCTGTTATATTTTTTCCTATTACATCTTTCATTTTATATTCTTTCTCAAATAGACAAATGCATCACTTTAATTCATCAACAACTTTAATTCATCAATAATTTCCATTCTTCTTGTACTGTCCTATCACTTTAATTCATCAACAATTTCCTTTCCATTCCTCTTGTAGTGTCCTATCTTTTTCTCCTTCGGTGATTTTTATTCAAGACCCATTTCCATCATTTATGCCAGGAAATCCAATAAAAAATGCGATCAAAGTTTTCTTAATCAAGTGGTTATGAGTATTTTAAAAGTTTTAAGTTAATTAAAAGATGACGAAAATCCCCATGATAGATCAAGTGGTTGTGAGAATTTTTATTAATTTTAGATAAAGTGGTTGTGAGTTGTCTTTGAAAGTTGTAGGTTAATTAAGAGATGACCTTACAAAGAAATAGTCACTCTAAAGATGTTATGAGTTAAAGCATTTTTATCAATTTTTGATAGATCAAGTGGTTGTGAGTTTTTTTTTAAATTGTAGTCTAATTAAGAGATATTTAAAAATTGTAGTCTAATTAAGAGATAACCCTGTAAAAAATTAATCTCTCTAAAGATATGAGTGTAAAAAATTAATCTCTCTAAAGTTATGAGTTTAAAATAATTGTTTGACGTTAAAATTTTTATCAACTTTTAATAGATCAAGTGGTTATGAGAATTTTTATCAACTTTTGATAATGGTTATGAGTTTTTTTTTAAATTCTCTGTTAATTAAAAGATGATCATGTAAAAAAAAAATCACTCTAAAGATATTATGAGTTTAAAAAATTATTTCCGGTTAGATTTTTTATCAATTTTTTTATACATCAAGTAGTTATGAGAATTTTTATCAATTTTTTTTATAGATCAGGTAGTTATGAGTTTTTTCTTTTCAATTTAGGTTAACTAAGAGATGAATAAAACCCCACAGAATACAAATCTACTATCAAATGCCACTAAGAGGTCAAAAAAATTGAAACATATCTTTTATCAAAAGTAAAGATGTTTAAAGCAATTTTGTATTTCACAACAATTATAATTGATCTTTGTATTTTAACATTGGATAATAGGGTTATTTTATTATATTAAATTATTATGCTATTTTAATTAAATTTAAATTAATATTAAAAATCATATCAATAATTGTATTTTTATCTTTTATTATAAATTTGATTTTTTTGTTTTGTTTTTTTATTTATATATAAAACTTATAATAAGTAACACATTTCTACATCCAAAATGTATTTTATATTTTATTTGTGTTTAAAAGAATTAGCACATTAATAAAATATGGTTATATACTCTCATAAAAATACATCAAGTGATTATTAGGTCTATGGTTTAGATTTAATATTAATATTAATATTAGTTATTATGTAATTATAATTAATTTTTTCAACAAGTGAGCTAGTCAGACATCTTTGAAACATATTGAAATTTCGATTGCTTGGGTATACAAAGGCTTCCAACATGCTTTTGTCAATTATGCTACCCCCATAGACATTATATAATGATATAAGTAATAAGTAAGTTTTATAATATTAAGTTTAGAATATTATATTTTTATTATTGTAGTTTTAATATTGTTTTTTAATATTACATTTTAATATTGGGACTTCAGTATTAGGTTTTAATATGAGCTATATAAGTTAAGTATTCAACTGAGTAAGATTTAATTAACATTGAAGGCCTAGTTTTTACCCATAATCTTTTGCTTGCAACCTTATTTTTTTATTCTGGTAACCTAAATTATTCTTCAAATTAACATTGATCCATAGCTAGATGATATGTCGAAGTTGATCACCAGTCAAGTGATTGAAGTGGATCTTCAGACACAATGGCATGGAAAAGCTCAAAATTCAAAGTGGTAGAAAAGGAAAGTATCTTGATATCAGATCAAACTGCTCGTCACCTTGATTCCAATGGTGCAAACGACACTCCAATTCAAGTCCGAATGAAGGAGATAGAAGCAGTCAAAGTTTTGGATTGGCTTGTGAAAACAAGGGAAAATGAAATTCCAAGGATGCTCCTGGAAATAGTCCCGTTGCGTAGATATTTTCATTCTAAATCTACTGCAACTTGAATGGGCTGAAATGGACTTTAGATGATGAAGTTATCACCAAAAGACTCTGCCATTGTTCCTTTGGAAAATGAGGTATTTTCTCTGAAAAATGGGTTTTGAGCCTTTAAAAGGCAAATCGCAACCAGAGGCAAGTGATGGCTGATATCGGCAATTTCAGGCAAGCGATCGGCAATATCAAGGCGCGATATTGGAACCGGGCAGGGCCGACTAGCGATTGCGATTGGCGATCGACGAAGAACCCTGGGCCGCAGTGATTTAGATCAACTAATGCCAATATCGGCGGTCAGCAATTCCCCCGCTAATAGGACTATTGAACTAGCAATATGCCGATTGCGATATGGGGGCAGGACCCGATGGGTCTACAAGCCCGATTTTATATATTTGAAGTCAGGTTGTTCAGGTTTCGGTCAGATTTTTAGTGTTTTATAGGGTTTTGTGTATTATCGCTTCAAGCAAAAAAAAGGCTATTCTCGATGATTAGTTGTGCCCGCCGATCCTTCTACTCCACCGCCGTCTATTATGAACAAACCAACCCCTCGATTTAAGTGGCCTTTGTCACAAAAGAGACATTATAAAAGCCCGATGATTGGAAAAAGTATGAGAGAGAGGATTTTTGGCACACAGTTCGAGGCGACAGCTTGCAAGAGGAGTGATTGATCATTTTGTCTAAATTGGGCAAATTTTATATGGTTTCTGCCCTTCTCGATGCCACGAACACTATGGTGCTATCCATTTCTTCATCTTAGTTCTCCTTTTCTCAGCCATTTTTCAGAACGGAGGTATAAGACTCCTTTTTATGTAACTGATGATTGTACTCTTTTCTTTTCATGCCATTTAATGAATGAAGGACTCCACATTGATCGAGCAGGGCTCGAAGACGTAGTCCAAGTTGGAAGAACTCCGTTATCAAGTCTTGGTGTCTTCTCTTCATGCCTTTATGTGTTTTCTTCTTCTTTCTAGTGTGCACATTAAATTTCTATGTTAAGCTGCAATTTTCACATGTGATTCTTTTGATACATCTATAAAAAAAAAGATCCCTAGATCAAGTGGTATCAGAGCAGGGCTTTTTAGATGTGAATTGCATGTTGGTATGCTAACAAGAAATAGGCTCCAAAGAGGCAAAGGGGAACTAGAACTTTTCGAATTCGAAGCGGGGTGTGCACATCAAAGGAGAAACATGCGAGAAGATGAAGCTCATCTTGAAGAGGAGCGTAATTTCATAAAGACCTTCTATTCAATGGTAGAGAATGTCGGTCAATTGGTTTTAAGGCTGGAGAGAGCAGAAGGGAGAAATCCAAAAGAACAAGGTTCAGCACATGGAAATGGTGGAGAAGACCCCCCTCCTTCTCCTTCCACAAGTGAAAGTTCTTCTTCCTCTCACCACCATACTCACAAAAATCCCAGGGATGCATCTAAGAATTTTTTTTTAAATTAGATGTTAAATTTGATCTTCCCATGTTTAATGGTGAAAGTAAAGTAGAGAAGCTTAACAATTGGATTAAGCATATCGAGTTCTACTGCAGGATCCAACAGATCATGGAGGATGAGGCAAAGATTCAACTGGTCTCTCTACGGCTGATCAACACCACTCTCGTTTGGTGGGAGAGAAAATTGCAAAGCAGTAAAAATGTGGGTAACCTCTTTTCCTCATGGCCTGGTTTTATTTCTACGTTAAAGCAACAATTTTATCCCTTGGGAATACAAGCAAAAAGCTTTAATGAATTGGCAGTATTTAAGGCAAGGTAAGGGTCAGGATTTTCAGAGTTTTACAGAGGAGTTTAGAAAGCAAGCACTAAATTTTGGTATTGCACTTGATACACCTGAAGTAGTAACTAAATACATTGGCTCATTACATAGTTACTTTAGGCATTCATTATTGTTGTTTGAATCGACTACTATTGACTACACCAGCGTAAAGGCAATTCATATTGAGAACAGGGGAAAAAATGAAAGAGATGATCATTCCAAAAAAACATTTTTCAAACCTCTCAATGGAAAATCTAAAGCGAAATAGAAAGGAAAGGAGAAGAAGACAGCAGTAGCCAAAGAAGGAGAGTGACCGTATTGCAACCACTGCAAAAAGGAAGGTCACAATGACGATCACTGTTGGAAACAACACCCAGAAAAGCGTCCAAAGAAGTATGGAGGAAAAGGGAAGCAGAAGACAGTGGCAACTGCACAGCAAGACCTTGGATCCGATTTGGGAGATGAAGCATTAATGGCAACCGCAGGAACAAAAGGTACTCTTACACCTCATGTTAATTCTGAATCGCATGAATGCACTAGTTCTATAAATGAGTCCCTTCCTAATATCGAAAGAGAATTGAGCTATTTCACATTAGAGTTGTTGTAAATCATACTAAAGTAGAAACTATGTTTGATACTGGATCCCAAGCAAACTTAATCATAGAATCCTTGGTAAAGAAACTTGGTTTAGAAACCAAACCATATCTGAAAACTTACCCATTGGGATGGATAAATGATAAAGCAAAACTGAATGTAACTCAACAGTGGAAAGTAAAATTTGTGATCGCTTCTAAGCTAGTGGATGAAGTAGAACTGGATGAGATACCATTGGATATCTGTGGCATGGTGTTAGGGAGCCCATATCTGTATCATAGAAAGGCCATCTTCTTTCATCACGAAAAAAAATACCAAATCACAAAAGAAGGGGTAGAATATATAGTAACGGTTCATCAAACTAAAATTATTGCCAGCCTTGTAAGTGCAGGACAAATGAAATGGCAGGTGAATTCCAGTAAGGATTGCATGATGATGGTTGTAAGGGAAAATAATTCAGAATTAGCTGATGCTTTCCAAGATTGTGATCAAGAACATAAACAGGAATTATCTGAATTAATTTCTAATTATGATGAGATGTTTCAGGAACCGAAGGGATTACCTTCGAAGAGGGAAATCCAACATGAGATCCATTTGCAACATGACACTCCTTTACCGAATATTGGCATGTACAGGATGTCGACCATTGAGATGGAGGAAATTAAAAATCAGGTGCAGGCATTGGTGGACCAAGGGGTCATTAGGTCGAGCACTTCTTCGTGTGGCTCATCGATTGTCTTAGTCCCAAAGAAAGATGGTACATGGAGGATGTGTGTGGATACCGTGCACTAAACAAAATTACGGTGAAAAATCGTTACCCTCTTCCAAACATAGATGATTTATTAGATTAGTTATATAATGTTGTTTATTTCACCAAATTGGATTTGCGCAGTGGTTATCACCAGGTCTGAATTGCAGCACAGGACGTGTGGAAAACTCCCTTCAAGACCAAAAAGGGGTTGTTCGAGTGGATGGTGATGCCATTCGGACTTTGCAATGCTCCAGCCACTTTTATGAGGGTCATGAATGATCTCTTTAGGCCTTTAATTTATGAATTTGTTCTTGTATATTTAGATGATATACTTGTCTTTAGTAAAAGTTGGAATGAACATGTGTGTCATGTCAAGAAAGTGCTTGATGTATTGGAAAAAGAAAAACTCTTTGTAAAATTGTCAAAGTGTGAGTTCAGGAAAACATCTTTGGGTTACCTAGGTCATATTGTTGGTCATGGTCAGTTAAAAATTGATCCCTCTAAATTTGGAGCAATTATAAATTGGCCTAAGCCTACTAGTGTAACCAAGGTCCATAGCTTTTTAGGTGTAGTCCAGTATTGGAGGAGATTTATTTTCAATTTCTCTGTTATTGCAACACCTCTGCCCACATTGACTAGTGTGAAACAGCTCTTCCAATGGGGAGGAAGACAACATAAGTCCTTCGAAACATTGAAGGAAAAATTCAACACTGCACCAATCTTAGCCTTACCATATCTCCAACAACCATTCAAGATCGAAACTGATGCAAGTAGTTATGCCATGGGAGCTGTACTGATGCAGAAAAAGAAGACGATTCGTTACCATTCTGAGAATTTTTCTCAGGTTGTGATAAACTATGCCACTTATGACAATGAGCTTTATGCCTTGGTGCAAAGTTTGAATAAGTGGAAACACTACCTAATTGGCAAGGAGACCATCATCCATACAGATCATCAGCCCTTGCAGTACCTTCAATCACAAACCAAGTTACAGCAATATCGTCATTTCAGGTAGATGGGTTTTCTTCAACAGTTTCATCTGGTAATAAAGTATAAGAAGGGCACTAGCAATAAAGTGGCCAATATGCTATCTTGCCCTCCTATTTCTGCTTCTGTTATTTTGCATAATGCTTTGTTATATTTTGAGAGTTATGCTGAACAATATGCTAACGATGATGACTTTAAGGAGATTTATGCAAAACTAACCCATGGTTCACAGGTGGACAACTATCACTTGCAGGGGAAACTGTTGTATCACCTTGGCAAATTGTGTATTCTCATAGGGGAAAGAGTACATGTAATTTGAGAGGCCCACACCTCTCTTGTGTTTGGACACTTTGGTGTCAAAAAGACTTTATGTCATGTACAAAGATTTTGTTTTTGGCCTCATATGAAGAACATTGTGACTTGCTATGTAAAGGGTTGTGTGATGTGCTATCTCGCCCTCCTATTTGTGTAAAGTGGCTGATATGCTATCTCGCCTTCCTATTTTTGCTTCTATTATTTTACATAATGCTTTGTTATCATTTGAGAGTTATGCTGAACAATATGCTAATGATGATGACTTTAAGGAGATTTATGCAAAACTAACCCATGGTTTGCAGGTGGACAACTATCACTTGCAAGGGAAACTGTTGTATCACCTTGGCAAATTGTGTATTCCCACAGAGGAAAGAGTACATGTAATTCGAGAGGCCCACACCTCTCTTGTGTCTGGACACTTTGGTGTCGAAAAGAATTTATGCCATGTACAAATATTTTGTTTTTGGCCTCATATGAAGAACATTGTGACTCGCTATGTAAAGGGTTGTGTGATGTGCTATCTCGCCCTCCTATTTGTGTAAAGTGGCTGATATGCTATCTCGCCTTCCTATTTTTGCTTCTGTTATTTTTCATAATGCTTCGTTATCATTTGAGAGCTATGTTGAACAATATGCTAATGATCATGACTTTAAGGAGATTTATGCAAAACTAAACCATGGTTCACAGGTGGACAACTATCACTTGCAAGGGAAACTGTTGTATCACCTTGGCAAATTGTGTATTCCCACAGAGGAAAGAGTACATATAATTCGAGAGGCCCACACCTCTCTTGTGTCTAGACACTTTGGTGTCGAAAAGACTTTATGCCATGTACAAAGATTTTGTTTTTGGCCTCATATGAAGAACATTGTGACTCGCTATGTAAAGGGTTGTGTGATATGTTTTGTTTCAAATCCCTCTAATAGAAAACTCGGGCTCTACACACCACTCCCTATTTCGAGTTGTCCATGGGAAAGTGTGTCAATGGACTTTGTAGGAGGTTTTCCTTTGTCTAGAAAGATTCACGACTATTTGTATGTCATCGTTGACTATTTTAGTAAGATGTGTATTCAGATGCCTTGTAAAAAGTAGATTACTACAGAGCAAACTACTTATCTTTTCTTTCAACATGTTTGGGTCCATTTTGGGTTGCCCACATCGATTGTGTCAGATCGAGACTCTCACTTTCTTAAAGAGTTTTGGACCAGCTTATGGAAAATGAGGGACACCAAGTTGAAAAGAAGCACAGCATTTCATGCACAGACTGATGGACAGACAGAGGTTGTCAACTACACCGTGGTACACTTGTTACGAGGCTATTGTGGGAAACATCCTAAGTTATGGGATGACCATCTCCTATATGTACAACATTCCTACAACTAAGACATGCACTCATCTACACATCATTCACCTTTCGAGACATGTTTTGGTTACCTACTAAAGGACCCTTTTGATATGGTCTTTGGAAGGGAAGATGATCCTAGTGGACGTAATGACAGGGACAAAGATCAACAGCTCATTCAGTGGACCCAGTTGATTCACCAAGCAGTACAAGAGCAGTTGGAGAAAATTCAAGCCCATTACAAGGCTCGAGATGACAAACACCAAGTTGACCATCAATTTCAAGTGGGGGACAAAGTGTGATTCCATATCAGCAAGGATAGGATGAAGGGAGAAGGGAAGAAGTTGTGACCAATCCAGTATGGTCCATTCACCATTTTAGAGAAGATTGGAAGTAATGTCTTTTGTCTCGACTTGCCTATATATATGCAGATGTACCCAGTAGTGAATGTGGAGAACTTAAAGCTGTATGAACGACCATTGATTATGGATACCGAGGAGGTGGGAACAGTTCCTACAGTTGATGATTTTGCACCAAAGTATCTTGATGAGTTACTTGAAGACATCATCCTTAACAGAACCAAGACTTCACAGTGAGGAGATGTGGAATACCTTCGAGTTGGTTTCAAGGGGATGCACCCCAGCAAGGAAAAATGGTTGGAGAAGGAAAGAATAATGCAAAATTCCCTCACTTGCCAATTGACTAATAAAAGTTTTTGGCAGTCCAAAAGCTCCTCAATGGGGAGGATTGATCCAGGTGCATCTTCGGATAGAGTGGCATGGAAAAGCTCAAAACTCAAAGTGGTAGAATAGGCAAGTATCTTGACATCAAATCAAAGTGCTCGTCACCCTGATTCCAACGGTGCAAATGGCACTCCAATCCGAGTCCGAATGAAGGTGATAGAAGCAGTCAAAGTTTTGGGTTGACTCGCGGAAACAAGGGAAAATGAAATTCCAATGATGCTTCTGGAAATAGTCCCATTGAATAGATCTTTTCATTCTAAATCTACTGCAACTTGAATGGGCTGAAACAGACTTCGGATGATGAAGTTATCACCAAACGACTCTGCCTCTATTCCTTTGGAAAATGAGGTATTTTCTCTGAAAAATGGGCTTTAAGCCTTTAAAATAAAAATCACAATTGCATGCAAGTGATGGCTGATATCGGCGATTTCAGGCAAGCGATCGATGATATCGGGGCACGATATTGGAACCGGGCAAGGCCGACTAGCAATTGTGATCGACGATTGGATCGGCGATCAGCATCAGTGATCCGCAAAGAACCCCGAGCCACAGCGATTGTGATCAATAGATGTCGATATCAGTGATTGGCGATCGGTGGTCGGCAATTCCCCCGCAAACAGGACTATTGAACTAGCGATATGCCAATTGCGATATGGGGGTCGAACCTGATGGGTCTATAAGCCCAATTTTATATATTTGAAGTCTGGTTGTTAAGGTTTTGGTCATATTTTTAGTGTTTTACGGGGTTTTGTGTATTATCGCTTCAAGCGAAAAAAGGCTTTTCTCGAGGATTAGTTGTGCCCACCAATCCTTCTACTCCACTGGCTTTTATTCTAAACAAAACAAACCCTCGATTTAAGTGGCCTTTGTCACAAAAGAGACATTATAAAAGCTTGATGATTGGAAAAAGTATGAGAGAGAGGATTTTTGGCACACAGTTCGAGGTAGCAGCTTGCAAGAGGAGCGATTGATCATTTTGTTTGAATTGGGAAAATTTTATATGGTTTTCGCCCTTCTCGATCCCATGAATGTAGTGGTGCTATCCATTTCTTCATCTGAGTTCTCATTTTCTCAACCATTTTTCAAAACAGGGGTATAAGACTCCTTTTTATTTAACCGATGATTGTATTCTCTTCTTTTCATGCCATTTAATGAATGAAGGCCTCCCCATTAATCGAGCAGGGCCTGGAGATGTAGTCCAAGTTGGACGAACTCTGTTATCAAGTCTTGGTGTCTTCTTTTCATGCCTTTATATGTTTTCTTCTTCTTTCTGGTGTGCGCATTAAATTTCTATGTTAAGTTGCAATTTTCACATGTGATACTTTTGATACATCTATAAGCAAAAGATCCTTGGATCATCAAGAGAACACCAAAGACCACTCTATCGAGATGTATGCATGTTAATGTTAATATCATTAAAACCCTAATATTAAACACAACATTATAAAACATTGACCATGAGATTATTCTTCTTATTATCTTTCTTCTTGTTCTTCGGGTTTAGTTCTGTATGCAACTTCCAACACTTCTCCATTGTATGACCATCAAAGTTGCAGTGGTTTCAGTGGTTGCTAGGATCTTTGCAATGGTGTGCTGTGGCTATCGTCTTTTTATATTTCCCCCTTTTGCTTCTTCTTCCCCTCCTTATAAGCTTCTTATTGCTCCTTCTTCTTTGATCCACTTGATTGCGCTCTTTTCAGACCTTTGTTCTCCAGGTACCGTCCCTGTACACAAGCCTCATCCACTGATTTGGGATTGAACAACATCACTTGCTCACGTAGATGGTGATGCGGGCCCCACAAATACTTGAGGAGTACATTGATTTCTTTGGAGAGATACCCAACATTACAACCATCTTTCTAACTTTTGTGGTGTACTCATGCATGCTTTGGCCCGACTTTTTCCTGAAGTAATGCCACCAAATCCACTGGTCCTTCACGTACCCAATGGGACAAACTATGATTTAATGAGGTTTTTGAAATATTCCCACTTAGTCACTGGAGGTTATCCCTCCAACCTTAAGGCTTATGTGTGGCTCTCCCTCTGAGTTAGTGCATGGCCCTCTAATTTCAACCACGTGAATAAGATATTTTGCCCTTCCTCAATCTGATGGACACTGAAATAAACTTCCAGGTTTTGCAAACAATGGTTTAGCTCCATTGCATCGATCTTTCCATGGTACAACTTGATATCGACTTTTGTGTCCATTTTTAACAGGGATTGATTCACTACACTCAAACTAGGTTGATATTTTACGAGTTCTTTCTTTGGTTGGTTCTATGTGTCTTATCGATCACCCGATCCCCCTTCTGATTTATCCTCTCCATCTAAACCCCCATCTCCTACAAATATCCAAATATTATTGATTAGGGTCGCCATTAGGAGGTTTACATTTCATTTTATATCCGTGACTTATTGTTCGAGCGGCCAAAACCTCACCTCCTCAGGATCACGAGGTTCATTTACAAATTCGTTGACCATGATTAGGGTTTTACAATTTTTGGTCAGGTTGATCTAGATCCCTACAATATCCACAAAATACCCAAAGAAACCTACTCTGATACCAAATGATCCATAAACTACTGTGGATATTCCACTGGATAGTTCGTCACAACATATCTAATAATATTATATTAAAACTATGAAAAATCTACACTATTACAGTTTATTAAACTTTAAGATCTATGCATTTCACTATAATTAGTGCATGCATGTGAATGGAATTATATATAAATGTAGAGAACAAAATATTAAGCGTGCACACACACACACACAAGACACAAGATATGCTCTTTGGGAAAACCTTTCGGGAGAAAACCCAGCTGGAATGTGAGGCTGGTTCGCTCTCTTTCTTTGTCTGGAAATATAGTTGCAGGTACAAAGAAGGAATGTTTGTGGCCTATGGGTTGCTAAAGTGTACATATATTCTTTTTGTGCTCTACCTCCTATCTCTCTTGACTATATTTGCTCAGATGTGGAACAAAATTCTCTTGAAAGAATGGAATGCCTCTTCCTCTTAGTGGTTCAGTTATAACGAACCCTGATAAGCTACTAGTGGTTAATTTTAAATACATAAACTCTTAAATAGTGTTAAAAAATAGACTCTTTTAGAGCCTTTTACATCACAAACACGTGGTTATCCCCTTTTCCATGAATAATGGGGGTTGACTCGACAT
The DNA here is from genome assembly GCA_000404065.3 of Pinus taeda. NCBI lineage: Eukaryota > Viridiplantae > Streptophyta > Pinopsida > Pinales > Pinaceae > Pinus > Pinus taeda. The sequence continues at coordinate 137,961 of APFE030274133.1, read as the reverse complement.
CCTCTCGAACTATAGGTGTGAAAACAGGAAGGTCAACTTCTGAGTGGCATAACTTTTGCATATGGACTCTGATTGGAATGCTTCTTTTGTTGTTGGAAAGGTATCTATGTCTAGAATAGCATGAAAAGGTGCATGTGAAAGCACTAAAGTTTTACCCTCAAAAAACATCATTTGATGCCTCAAAATACTCTCGGAAAGTTTCAAACCTTGTTTCACCAAACTAGGTCCCGCTAGTAAAAACAGCCTTGTGAGCTTATTCGTCCACTTTTTCCACTCCAAATGCATCAAGATAGATGAAAAAATATAATGATCAAATTCCAATCAACAACATGAGTTTCTATGTAGAGAAATCAGTTTGTGTGCATAATTTTGGCAGTTGCTTCATGGGTTTGTTTGACCCAAAATTTGAGGGCACTCTCAGTTGTCAGAGATCGCAGAACCAGGGAGGAATTTTGACAAATTTTGAAGTCACCTACAACAAAAAATTATGTGCCTATCAACACAGATTTTGAGGCTCCTTCAGTGGGATTTTCAACGCAATTTTGGTCAAAGTTGAGGAACAAAAGTTCAAGGAATATTTATGTTGTTTTTGGCACAAAATTTGAGGCATTTTCAATGGGTTTTATCCACATAATTTGAGGCAAATCTCATGTCGATTTATATGACTATGTGGGGTACAAATTTCTACGTAAACCTAGGCAATGACATCAGCAAGCAAAGGGAGATAAGTTTGCTTTATTTCTGTTGTGTAATTATTTACTTTAGAAGTAATTAAATCATCTTTGAAGATTGGTTTTCCCTTGTGGGTTTTTCCAGGGACATTGGACCAGAAATAAGTGTCTATTTTATTGTTATGTACTTGCATTTAATTTCTTATATCAATTGATAATGTCTAAAGAGTAGAGTAGTCTTATATTTTGAGTTAAATGAAAAGTTAACATTTATATCAGCTTATGTTATGTTGGGGTTGGGCATTAAACCTCATTCAAAAACTTGACACTGGGTTGGGGATACAACATACAAATTTTCTACACCTAATTCTCCAAACTAGGACTTGCTAGTAAAACAAGGCCCTGTACATTGATTCTTCTAAGTTTTCCACTTTGAATACACTGACATCGATGAAAATAATATAATGATCCAATCCCAATCATATACAATTTTTTTTGTTTTAAATTAAAATGGTGAATATTTATTTTCATAATTGCATATAATTGTTTGCATACTATATGTTTTCAAAACATATATTCTTTACCTCTTTTTTTAATCAAAAATTTTAAGTGACCCCCCAACTCCACCAAGGGAAACTCAATTGGTGATGATCGTGAAGATGAACTATTATGTTCCAAGAGGTTCCAAGTTCAAACCCCCTTGAGTTTATCCATGGGTCACGTGGTGGGGGCGACATGGTTCACCTAGAGGTTGTAGTGGTAGTTGTTGGAATCAACCCCATGTCACACGTGTATGAGACTACACTGATTGCCAATTCCTCTAGATACAACAACAACAAGATAATAATAATAATAATAATAATCCTTGAATATAATATATATATATATAGTTGAATTGATATGAGAGAGAGATAAAACATTTATATGGTATGATGCTTGACATAATGAAAATTTGCAATTCCTTCCCTATTCAATATGCAAAAGACATATGGAACTTCAAAAAACAACACAAGATATGCAATGTTGCACTGTATGTGTTTGTGAGTGTATGAAATAAAGAAATTATGAAATGTTAATGCATCAAGCAAATTATGAAAGAAATCTAATACCAATCCAATATGAACCCTAAATTTTGAATAATAAGTTCCACTCATTGATTTGAACAATAATATCAATAATTTTTAAAGATGAAATATTATGATTGTTGAAAAAAGTTCTTAACATCTAGCTAAAATCTTTGTTTACATTTACCATTTTTTAAATGGTGCTATTCAGTTTCATGATATGGGTTAATTAGAGAATGGATGTATTGGTTTATACCCACCAATAACTAAACATTAGAGGAAATTTCGGCCTAAAAGTGGCATTCTAAGTAAAAGTAATAAAATAATAAAATAAAAGTTATAAATTTTTGAAGGAAAAGAAGAAAACTACATATTTTAATTGTATTTTTGGCTTATCTCTTTATATGTTTACTCAAATTTCAAGTGTAGACACTCATTGGTTGAGGAATTAAATTCTACATCCAATGAGTACCGATTATGCATACTTATGAGAAGAACCACATTGATAAAAATTGAAGATACATTAAAAAACGTGTTCAACACACTTTTTTAATGTATCTTTAGTTTTTTTATCAATGTGGGTGTACTCAGAAATACACATTTTTTTTTAAATTTATCTTCAATTTTTATCAATTTGGGTCTACTGAGAAGTATGCATAATGGGTACTTGTTGACATGTTTATTTAATGTATCTTCAATTTTTATCAATGTGGATCTTCTTAGAAGTATGGATAATGGGTACTTGTTTGATGTGGAATTTAATTCCGCATCCAATGAGTATCTACACTTGAAATTTGAGTAAACCTATAAACAGATAAGTAAAAAATACAATTAAAAAAAATAAAATAAAAAATTCCCTCCAAAATATTTACATGTACCTCCTTTTAAATTTCAAGGATTTTGATTGGTTTACATATTATGTAAGTGAAAGTTTCATCGGCACTTTTAGGTTGAAAGTTTGTCTAATGAGCATTAGATGTATTAATTAAGGATACCATATTTGTTTTGATTGTAATGAAAAGTATGAGGGAGTATTAATTAAGTATAATGTATGGATTTTTGTCTTAATTTATGTGAGAGCTTCATCCTGATTAAGATTTAAAGGAAAATATGGAAAATTCAATTGAATTTAATTCCATCAAATAGTATTACTAGACAATATTCGTAGATCCCAACTCATATTTAGAGAAATAAAAATTGCAAAATTTAATATAATTTAATTCAATTCCTTTAATATTTGACATGAAAATAACCTAGGACACTTTTAAAAACAAAAAAAAAAACTCCAATGTTGCACACTGTGTGTGTTGGGGGAGGGAATCCCACTCATTTATTTAAACAATAATATTAATAATTCTTAAAGATGAAATATCACAAATGTTGAAGGAATTTCCTTGCATCGAGCTAGAAACTTTGTTTACATTTATCTTTTTTTTAATTGTTTTACGCAGTTCCATGGTGTAAATTATAGAATGGATGTATTAGTTTATACCTATCTATAACTCAAAGAATTGGATGTCCTAATTAAGGTTAAAGTATTTGTTTTGATCATAATAAAAAGTATGATGAAGTATTAATTAAGGATAAAGAATGGAATTTTGTCTCTAATGCCCCTCTATGTGAGAGTTTCAATCAGTTTCAATAGTGATTGAATTTTAAAAAGAATAAAAAAAAAAAATCAATAATTTAATTCTTTTGGATTAATATTAATGGATTATATTCATGAAAAGGCTGGAGATTCAAAAAATACAACATGTTAACTCATTTAATTTATAATAAAATCTTAGAAATGCAAAAATGCAAATGTTAAAATGTTTATTGTTTAATTTATTAGTAAATGATGTTTCAAGTCATTTTTCCCTTAAATTTAGAACTCTAAATTCTAATTTAAAGAGATAAGGAATGCACAATTGGATTAAATTCCTTCCTTATTCAAAATAGAAATAGAAATGGTATATAGCACTTTCAAAAACAAACAAAATAAAATAATAATGTTGTACCCTATATGTTTATATGTTTATGCATATGTGGTTTTAATAAAGAAATTATGAAATGCTAATACATCATGCAAAATATTAAAAATAATCAATACTAATCTATATAATAATCCCTCTTTTTAATTTATAGAATAATATCAATAAATTTTAAAGATGAAATATTATAAATGTAAATTAGCGAATGTAAATTGTAAATTGTGCTACTAAGTTTCATGATATAGTGTAAATTAGCGAATGAATGTATTGAAACTTATATTCACGTATAACTCAGACCTTGTTTTTATGGTAACTAAAAGTATGGTGGAGTGTAAATTAGAAAATGAATGTATTGAAACTTATATTCACCTATAACTCAGACTTTGTTTTTATGGTAACTAAAAGTATGGCGTAGCATTAATTAAATATAAAATATGCATTTTGTTCCTAATGTCTTTTTAATGTGAGAGTTTCAATTGCGATTGAGATTTAAAGGGAAAATAAATAATTGATATTGATAAATAATATTCATGAAAAACATTAAAATGTAAATATTAACATGTTAGTTATTCAATTTATAAAAAAAAAAAAGATAGAAATTCAAAACTGTAAATATAATAATATTTTTTACTTAATTTATAAATAATAAAGTCTCAAAGGGTAGCTCTTTGGTGATCACCGTGATATAAAGTCTTTGTGAAGTGTGTGGTTCAAATTCAAATCTCCCGTGAAACCTTTCTGATCCATCTATGGGGTGCAATTTGTGATCACCGTGATATGAAGTCTTTGTGAAGTGTGTGGTTCAAATTCAATCTCCACTGAAAGCTTTGTGATTCATCCATAAGGTGCACATGCATTCACCTAGAGACTAGACACACGAATTAAAAAAAAAAAAACCAAGAAAAAAAATTTGAAGTGAATTTCCCTTTATATGAGAATTCCCAACTCATATTAAAAGATAAAGAATTCAAAATTCAATTTAATTCAATTCCTTGAAAGTTTTGTTGATATATAATAATCATAATTATGAAATATTAGACATACAAAAATGTAAATATTAATATGTTAATCATTCAAGTTTTATGAAAAAGAGATGGGATGTGAAAAAATGAAAATATTTAAATGTTTTAAATAAAATAAATTTTAGAGTTAATTCTAGATTTTTTTTTTTTTTTAAGAAAAAAATCAATTCTTTCATTTAAAGTGTTGCACTTTAAATAGTATATTAGTGTAAATCCAAGCTTAACTTAGTGACATGTATAAAGATCAAATTTCTCAAGGTGAAAACCATTTTTAGATTGAAGAAATTTGGAAAAAAGTTTGCATGTCAAGGAATTTGATCACTTTAGATACATCACACTTCCTAGGTTAAGATGGATCCACGCTAGTTTTTTGTATGGTGTCCTTTAACCTTATTTTGGTCACAAACTATACTAATAAATAATATGTATTTATCACCACTATTGAAAATCAATGCTTTTAGCATTACTTTTGGGATATCTGATTGAAGATCTAACTCTACATCACGCATCACAACTACTCTCTTATATGGGTGCGGGGTTTGGAAAATATATATATTCTAGTAGTAAATTGAAACAAGATAGAGAGAGTGTTTGTTACAATGTTTTTAAACATTTTCGTGCGAAGAAATTAATGCATCATGATATTTTTCTTGCAAAAGTTGACACAACTCCATTCAATACTTCTATGATTTTTCCTATCGTGGTCTTCTTAGATATCAAATCTCGGTTTGAGATTATCTATGTATCAGGAGAACATGGGATCAATTCATGTTGGTATGTGAAAGGCCCTTTGTTGCTTCACCTCATTAACCTTGACAACGATAAACTACTCTGGCATATCATAGCTTTTAGTGCATGCTCTTGATCTCTCCAAGGGTGAGATAAAAAAAAGTTATTCATACTAAGAAATATAAAGGCTACCTTCACTCCACACTATTTTAGCCTAGAAAACTACTTTCTCCAAAAATCAATACTACCCATAATTTGTATCTCCATTGCAATGATGGATCCATTCTATCGCTAAGGTATAGTATACTTTAGTTTTCTTGCAACTTGAGGGTCCCTTTTATCCACCTTAGAGTTTGCTCCCAACAAATTTGCATAGAAATAGATCATCTATTCCTTGGGAGCATCATATTTTCAAAATTTGATCCTTAGACAACAAGGATTTCGTATTTCGATGCTCTCCATATACAAGGTTAGATGAAAATATCTTTATCTCTTGATATATTGACTTTAGTCACTTTGGGCACTCATGGATTATAAGGACTAGAGATGCTTTTCCCTCTTCCTATCGGACGTTATTAGTTCCCTAAATGACATGCATATTTACTTCCAACCCTTTGACACTAATATGGGAAGAGACACCATGGCCAATTTCCAAACTCACATGATAGAGCTACGTCATAGACATACTAGTTGTCATAGCCTCTCACCCACAGCACATTTATTTATAACCTTGAAAGTTAAAAATACTTCTCTAAAACAACATATTTAGCCATGTAACCTCTTCCTTAATTTTTAATTTTTTTTTTAACTTGATCAAATGTCTTCTCTTTTAATACTTTTATTTTCCCCATAAAATGTACTTTGGCTTTTCAGTTATCATTTTTGAATAATATATTTTTTATATCAATTTTAATTATAAATAAATATTAATGATTAATTAAATTAAAAATTATACCAAAATTTATCAAAATACTTTGAATTTCATTAGTTTTTACATTATTTATTCTATTTTTTTTTAAGTTTAACTTAAAAAAACACTTCTCAATTTGCATAGTTAAATTTTCAATTTTACATAAATTTTTTCCATTTTTTATATAATAATAATTTTAAAATATTATAAAATTTTCTTATAAAATGGATCTAAATGCTTTTAAAAATCCGTGAGAAGAGGTAGAGCAGTGGTTATTCTCTTTGTCGCATCGTGAAAAGTGTTTTATGCCGTTAGAGAAACTTCATAGGGTGGAAATTTAGGAGGAAGAATGGACAATGGCCAAATACCTAAATTACATTTGCCCATGGACGGACCCATTTTAGTTCAGGTATGATGTTCCATGGAATCACTTATCATATTTCGCAATCTTTCTCTTCCATCTCCAAAGTGAGTCTTTTGTTTCCCAGGTATCCTCCTCCGATGCATCCTTCGATCTAAAAAGAAATTTCCTGTCTTATGTGACTCCAAATTCCTGTTGTCTGAAGATCCAAAATCTTCTCCATCATAAAGTTTGGCCTGTCAACAATCATGGCTGGTCCCCTCAGTGGTTCCGCTCTCTCTCGATGTTCTGCATCAAGTCAACACTTCTTCAAATGACTGATATGGCAAATTTGATGTTTCACATGCATATGGTGCAGAAGCTCCAACTCATAGGAAACCTCCCCCACTCACTTCTTAACCCCGAATGGCCCCTCATACTTCCTTGTCAAAGATCTCGCAGTCCCCTTAGGTGGCTAAAACTGATCTCTGGTAATCCTGAGGAACACTATGTCTCCCACACTGAAGTGTGCATCCCATCTATCCTTATCTACCCATTTCTTCATTCTCCTTGTAGCTTCATGCAAGCGCACTCGTGCTAACTCCAAGGTCTCATCCCAAGCCTTCATGAACCTTTTCACATGAGGACTTCTCAAAAAACCTCATGTCACTACAGTATGCAGTGTGATTGGCATATGTCCATTCACCAACTCAAATGGACTGTACCTTATCACAGAACTCTTATGTATACTGTAGCTGAACTGAGCTACATCCAAGAGTTCAAGAAAATTCTTATGATGAGTTGTCACATAATGTCTCAAGTAGTCCTCCAGCAGTGTGTTGATCCTCTCGGTCTACCCATTTGTCTGCAGATGAGAACTCGAACTAATCAACAAATCTATCTCGACTAGCTTGAACAATGTGGTCCAAAATCTACCTGTAAATCACGGGTCTTATTCTGATACAATGCTCAACAGCATTCCCCAATACTTCATTATGTTCTTGAAGAACAACTCCGTAGTGTTCTTAGCTTCACAAGGTATCTTTGTTGGAACAAAGATAGCATACTTGGAAAAACAATCAATCATGACCATGATCCCATTATACCCCTATACCTATGGTAACTGAGTGATGAAGTCCATCGAGACACTCATCCATGGTCTCTCAGGAACGGGTAAAGGTTGCAACAGACCTCCTTGCCTCTGAGTATCCAATTTGTCCTACTGACAAATGATGCATGTATGTACATACTCCTCTATAAAGAATCGTGACATTCCTTCAAAAGGTGCCTTCTAAGCCTTGATGAATTTGGAAAATAGAGTTGGTTTCCAAAGAACAAGAATCCATCTCGGAGAAAGAACTTTCATGTCCTCCCCTCCTTTATCTACTTCACTATAGTATGCTCCTGAGTATCAGTCTCAATTCTTTCCTTGAGTTTATTTTGCATCTCTTCTGTCATCTGTACTCAACTCCTACTTTGTGTTGCCCAGTCTTCCTCTTCCTCCAATGCTGCTAGTTGTCCCTTCCTACTAAGGGCACCTGACACCGCATTGAGTCTACCTGGCCTATTCTCAATAGTCATGTCGAACTCTGCCAAGAAGTCCTGCCAATGAGCTTGCTTCATTGATAGCTTTGGTTGTGATGCAACATAACTTGCTACAACGTTGTTAGTCTTGACAACAAAAGGCTTCCCAATCAAGTAATGCCTCCATACCTGTAAACAGTGAATAATCACAGTCATCTCCTTCTCATGGACTAGATACCTGTGTTCTCTATCCTGCAACTTTTGACTCTCGTACGCCACCGGATGCCCATCCTGCATAAGAACCCCTCCTATGGAAAAATCTGAAGCATATGTGTGTACCTCAAACAGTCACTCGAAGTCCGGTAACTTCAGTATCGGTGTTGTAACCATCCTCTTCTTCAAATCATCAAATGCCATTTGACATTTTTCCATCCAACTCCATCGCTTGTCTTTCTTCAATAGGTCTATCAGTAATGATGTCACCTTGGAGTACCCCTCTACAAACTTCCATTGGTAGTTGGTCATGCCCAAAAACACCCTCATATCATGGACATTCTTCAGTTCAACCCAATCCTCAATCGCCCTCACCTTGTTCGGCTCCATCCGTATGTATCCTTGACCCACAATGTGTCCAAGGAATAGAATCTCGGTATGGGCAAACACACACTTCAACTTCTTCAAGTATAGTTGATTCTTCTTCAACGCCTCGAACACCAATGCCAAGTGCTTCTTATGATCCTCCATGTTATCACTGTACACTACTATATCACCCAAGTACACTACTACGAACGAATGAAGTATGGGAACCGAAGTGCAGGTCGAGGGCACGACAGGGTGAGCTAGGGCGCAGGTCGAACGACACAAGTGGGTGCACACAAGTTTTTTGAACGAGCCGAGGGCGCAGTAGGGCGTTCATTCGAGAAATCTTTCGAGGGCGTATTAGGGCATCTGGGCGAACAACGAGTCAGCCGAAGGCACGGCAGGGCATCCAGCTGAACAGTCAGTTGAAACGCCAGGCAAGGGCGCAGTAGGGCGTCTAAGTGAATGCTAGGCGAGGGCGCGGTAGGGTGTCCAAGTGAACGTTGTTGACACCTAATCCTTGTGATTGGGTGAATTTATGTAAATAGATAAATTAGAAATATGAACAAACATCGGGAGATGAATTGAACAGTCTCTCCATCATGTAAATAATGAAGACCTACCTAATGGAATAAAACACATGAATCATTTTTGCCTTATGGAGTTACTACCTGGCCTGACATGGTATCAGACCCAGCTCATTTTTTTAGCTCTTATGTCCCTTGTAACTCCCTTGTCTGCTCTCCATATACCTGCGCTGCTCCTCCATATAATTAGTTGTCCCCTCTATCTGCCATATTCCATGTATTTAGACCTGCCCCCTCCACTATCACTGCCAGGTCTAAATGTTGCTTTAAACGTTTCATAAAAGGTGCTATCCATATTGTCCATACTGCCCCACTGTCCAATGCTGTCCATGCTGTCCATACTGTCCATGTGCACTAAAATTTTTTGAAGGGCCTGCGATTCTATTCTCCAGCTCTTGTATTCTGCAAGGTTGAATGCCCACTGCATTTTCATTACTACACGTACCACCAACAAGCCTCAACCCCATCTCTTCATCAGATTTTCTGTGCTAAACATCTAAACCTGTGGCGATTTTGTTTCTCAACATCAGTGTGCCAATAGTTTTACCGGATTCCTTTGATGTGTTCCTCTGAAATAGTTATGACTTGCAATATAGAGAAAGGGACTTTCTACCATGGCTTTAATAAAGCACTGTGAAGAGCCATTGTTGGCACAACCACTACCACTGATAAACTCCCAACTGCCCTTTGTCTAGCTGCCATAGCAACTAGGTCGAGCTGAGTTTGCATAGCGGTTTGCTATTCATTGTTTGTTAAAGGAATCGGTTTGAAGAAAATAGAAGAAATATTAAAGAGAAGTCGCAGCTGCCATGAACCACCATTGTCGTGTCTTCGAAGAAGTCAGTGTGCCAAAACCAGAAGCACCGTAAGCCGTGACCACCACTGTCATGAGCTCCAAAAAAAAAATCGGTTCATATTTTTATGATTGTATCAGCACAGAGGCATTAAGGTTAAGTAGTTTATTTTGTGTGCTAAATGTTGACACTGTGAAGGTGTTTGACTACCCTTGGTATCACTAAACAAAACAAAAAGGGAGTTGAGCATGATAATATATTGGAAAGAAACAATTTTGCTCAAGATCTTTTTCCTTATTTTATTAGTCATTCTGGGTTTAAGGAATACAATATATTGATAATGGTGCAGTGAGCAGTTCTTTTCTATCAAGGGCATGGATGCTTGATATATCATATGAAATAAGTTTGAAATTACAAATGGTGATATTCTATATGGATAAAATATAGCTTGCTCTTTGCCAGCAGAAGTATCTTTTACAGTACACAGATTTTTTCTTGTTAGCAGAAGTATTTTTCTATGAGCAGAAATAATTTTTTACAGAATGCATTCAATCATATCCATGTTGGGAATAGTTCTCACTGGCAAGGAGAACTATCATGAATGGTCCCGAATGATAAAACACACCCTCATTTTCAATGAGTTGTGGAAAGGAGTGTGTGTCGGAGACAGAGACAATGAACCAGTACAGCCTACCTCAGACAAAGAGCTCGTCATTTGGGAAAACAAGAATAGCAAAGCTTATGCATTAATCACAACATCTATAAATGAAGAGGTGATTCGCCATATTTCTTCATATTCAACTGCCTTTGAAGCCTTACAAAAGCTCAAAGAACTCTATGACTCACATTCTGCACTTGAAGTTGTTCAACTCATGATTAAACTCTTCACTCTTGAACTGCAAAATAATGATCCTCTTGTTCTTGCATCTGAAGTAAAGTCTATAATGCATGATATCAAATCCACGAAGGTTGAATTGGATATTCCTCTTATTGCTTTTCTCAAGGCACTTTACCCTACTTACTCCAATTATCTTGAGTCATTGCAAGCAAATGGAAATCTCAAAGATATAACCTTTGACTCTCTTGTGAAAAAGTTTGTTGAAAGAGAGAAAGCTTTTAGAAAGAAGACAACCCCTCAATCTTTTGAAGAGGCTATGTGCCTTGCTCATAAAGAAAAGCATCCTGCTCAAGATTCTACAAGAGGAAGAGGTGGTCGAAGAGG